>PVIH01006355.1:96240-112277 GCA_004025045.1 Sigmodon hispidus | reverse complement strand
CCAGAGAGCGCTGGGATTCTGCAGCCAGCGCTGGGTCCCGGAAGTGGAAACAGCAACAATGGGAGCTCAACTCTCCCTCCCAGGCTGGGATAAAGGCACTGAGGCCTCTAGCCCCCTCCTGACCTCTGGGCGGGGTCCGAATCCGCCCCTCTGAGACCTCAGCAGTTGGTTCTCTCAGTTCGAGGTCGTGGCGGGGTTTCCCTCAGCAGGAGCCGTGGAAGTGGTCAGGTACAGCGTCCACCTGCCCCTGCCCCAGAGAGCGCTGGGATTCTGCAGCCAGCGCTGGGTCCCGGAAGTGGAACCAGCAACAATGGGCATTTCCTCCTGTTTTTAAGTCAGACATGATATTAATTTATGACAATATAATATGAGTGGAGATAATGCCTTTTAATTTCAGGTAAAATGGTTTAAAATCAGTTTGTAATTTATTATGTTTTTATTCACAACTACAGAGGTCATTAGCATACCAGTCTGCCTTAAAACAAGACACTAGCTATTTTATTTATAATTTTATTGTTAAATTAAAAAAATGAGGCTTAATATGGCTTTGGTTTTATTGTACATAAAACGTTAACTTACCTAATGAGTTAAAAGCCAGTATCATATTTGCCTATGAAATATGAGTCTTTCTTTATTCAAGATGGAACTGGAGTTAACAAACATAAGGCAAAAAGTTTAAAAATAAATGGCATACCTAAAAAAGCCAAAAAGACAGAGATTGTGATAATATAATTTTGTAAGACAAATGAGATGGCATAATTCAGTCCAAAAAAAAAACCCTTTATACTTCTCAATATATACAATCTAAACCCAAATGTACATATAAAGCTTTTGTCACCAACACATCTTGTGATATGACAATATTTCTAAGACAAAAAATAACTCAGGAGACAGGAAGAAAACTGAAAATATATTAGACATTGTACTACAGAAGAGAAAAAAACACAATGAATATTAAAAGATGGAAATAATAGAGTGATATCCTCCAAGAAAAATGGAAAAATCACTAGAAGTAATAAAACAAAAAGATACTTTTAACATGAAATTTAAAAACTCCTAAGAAAATCCTGTGGCAAAGGCATAAATAGGTGATGTTTATTGTTTAGAATAAATATTCTAATTGTATATTGCTAACTTTATTAATTTAAATTTATTAATAATATTATAAACATATACACACATAGCAAACTATTTGGATAAATTTTGATATAATTTTCCACTAGACAAAGATAGACAAGCCCTTTCTAACTTAAACTAAAAGATAATGTTATAAAAAATTATAATTGTGGCTGGCAAGGTATCTCAGTGAACTTCTTACTATGTAAGAAACTGAGTTCAATTCCCAGAATCAACATAAAAAGCCACAGAGTGGCACTCAGTCTAAAGTCCCAGACACAGAAGTACTAGGACCTCAGTCTGGTTCCTCAGAATTCCATCTTAGAAGACAAGTCAAGATGACTCCAACCCTAGCCCCAGGGCTCTTCAGGCAGCTGGCCTACAAAAATAAATGTCCTTCAAGGTCAGAGAGTTTGTCTCAAAAAATATGGTTAGGAATGATTGAGAAAACTCAACTTGGGCCTACACACACACACACACACACACACACACACACACACACACACACACATGCCTGTGCATGTACGCACATAATCACATAGACAAATAATAAAAACTATAATTAAAAGCAAAACGTGCATGGAACAAAAACATCATCATATGTTAAATTAAAAGACAGATGATGAGTTTGTGTTCCAGAATTGAAATGCTAATTTCCCAAATAAAGAGTTCCTAAGACAGTTTTTAAGAAAAACAGCTCAATAAGAAAAATCAAAACCCAGTAGAAATACTAAGCACAATGTGTGAGCAGATGTCACAGGAAAAAATATAAGAAAATACAATGATTCCCAAGCATCTGAAGGGAGGTTTAATCTTATCAAAACAGAAATTGAGAGTAGAACTACACTAGCATGATGGCTTTATCCATAAAACCCAAACCACTGAATCTATTAAAATCCCAACAAGGTAGAATTAGCCTTTGAAATCATAAATCTAAATATAGCTATATTGAACTTACTGTAAATATAAATTTATACCAAAGAAACATAATGAACATTAAAAATTATTGACAAAAAAATGACCTTCAGTGGGTTTTAAGTTTAACAGTTACATTCATGCACTGTAATGCAACGAATGATTGAATCTAATATGGAAAGTCCCCAATATACATTTGAAATTTTAAAAGATAGGTGCTACACTTTGAAATGGATCTTCGGAGTAAGAATAAATAAACACCTATTTGTTTATGTTTACTTAAACAGGCTGAGCATATGAGGGGTGCTAAAATGGACTAGGGAAGTAAGACTGTTTTATTTTATATCTGCTCTGTGTGTGTGTGTGTATGTGTGTGTGTGTGTGTGTGTTGTATACTATATAAATGCATGTATATGTGTAGTGGAGTGTGGGTTCGTATGTGCACCTATAGGGATCAAAAGTCAACACTGGGGCATCTCCTTCAATCACTTTCTATATTTTGAAATATTCTTATTGTTGAGAATGTCAGAAAAGTATGCAATGAAATATGATTATATCCATCTTAATTTCACTCTTCCAAATCTTTCATACTCACTTTCAACATGTTCCTTTCATGACTTCATGTCTTTTGTTCATAATTTACTGTCTAGTTAATGCTTCCTATATGTACATAAGTGTAGTGCCATGCAAGAACACAGGAAACCTACCAGTGGGAACATACTCAAAAAGTGGTTTTCTCTTTCCCCTAGCAGCTAACAACTGATAATAGCTCCTCAGTAAGGGGTGTGGCCTAGAAAGCACCCTCCTACAAGAATTTTTGATGCATTGACATTGTGAAGGTCTTGTGCTGCTATCAGAAATACTATTAGTTCATGGATGTGATAGCCGTATTATGCACAGAAGTCAGGATTTCACTGTCATTTTCATCTTCCAATTCTTACATTCTGAACACCTCATCTTTCATAACATTCTCTGAGCCTTGGTGGTGGAGGGAGTAAGACCAGAAGGTGCTAGATAGGCTGCTTAGAGAGAAAAATGTTACCAGTATTTCATCAGAACTGGATCATGCATGTTATAATATAAACTGCCCATACAAGATGTGCTCACTGGTGTGATAATGTCATAACTACTACAGGATAACACACTACTCTCTGACAGGATATGTTGCTGGCTTCACAGAAGAAACTTTCATGACTGTAACCTTCATCAATCCCTTGGTTGGAGAGGTTATTTACCCTTGGGTAGAACCTGCTGTTTTCCTAATTGTTATGTTGTCAAATTGGCTCTAAATATCTATCAGATCTGGATTTTCTAAACTTTGGTCTCACTTCATTTTGAAATGCGCAGCAGTCAATGCAAAGACACATAATTAGTCAAAGTGCTGAGAAATTACTTAATGCCCATACCGAAAAGGAATAAGTTTATTTTAATTTTTGACATAAGACATTTCACCAGATGATGCAAGCTTACCAGTTTGGTTAGACTGGCTGGCCAGTTAAATTTCAAGGATACTCCTATCTTTACCCTACTATAATTGAGTTATCAGTACCAGCATCCATGTCCAGCAGTTAATGTGAGTGCTAGAAATCTAAATTTGGGTCCTCATATTCATATAGCAAATACTTTATACACTGACCTTTTTCCTAACCTTGTATACCTTGTAATACTATTAGATAGTTTAATCAAAAATGTCTCAATATATCTTCACAGTCAGTTCACTGCTGATTTATTTCAACAGGTTTTTACATTACATTTCATGTTTACTTTTACTTGACTCTTTGCTTGTTATCATCAAAAACAATACAACCTTCTGAAAACACAGAGTGATAATTTCCAAATGAGACTCTACAGTTGAGAAAGTAATGTCTCTACTGAAAGGAATATCACCTATCAGTGCGACCTATCAGGTATATCTTTTGAGGATGGAGGCCTAAAAACAAAAGAAGTTGAATCTTAATGCTATTTTTATAGAGGAGACAGGCAGTTATTTTCAAATAAGTATGTGATACAGCTACTTAAGTATATTTTTATTTTTGAGATTATGTAATTATATCATTTCTCCCTTGTTTCTCCTCCCTCCAAACCAGGCTATACCCCTCCTTTTTCTCTTTCAAATTTCTTTCTTTTTATTAATTATTATTGCACACATATAAGATATGTCTATGTGTGTATATATATGTATATATATATATATATATTTCTAAATACAACCTGCTTGATCTGTATGATGTTACTTGTATGTCTGTGTATAGGGCTAACCATTTGGTATTGAACACCCAGTTGATATACCTTTACCTGTATTAGACAATTTTTCCTGCTTTTGTCATTGCTTAGTTTCCTGTAGTTCTTTATGTGGGTTGCAGTATCCTGGGCTTTTCTTTGTCCACATGATAAGTCTATTATTGTTGACCTTGTTTAGCTCATGTTTAGGCAATCGTGTGGTGAAACCATCTGAGTGTGCTTCTGACATTGCTAGGAGATGCTTTACACAAAAATCCCTGATTCTCTGACTCTTACAATCTTTCTTCTTTCTCCTTTCCAATAATCTCTGAGCCATATAGGTGCAGGAGTTGTTCAATAGGTACATCTGAAAGGACTGGGCTCCACAATTCATTTTGATTAGTTTTGTTTTTCCATAATAGTCTATGTCTGTTACAAAAAAAAATAGTTTTCTTGATAAAGGATAATGACTACAGCCATCTGCAGGTACAGGCACAAATATTTATAATGTAGTTAAGGACTGTGCTGATTCAGTAAATGATGGTCATAGGTTCTCTTTCAAGATTTACAACTTCATTTTTCCTGGGTCTTTGGCTAGGTATCTAGTATTGGGCATGATTTGCCTCTTGTTGATTGGGTCTTAAGTTCATCCATAGCTGTTGGTTACTTCAAGGATATGTTTGCCACTACCACACTGTTGTAGTTGCTGTTTTATTGCAGGGAAGAGATAACATGAACAAATCAACCCTTTTTTTAAGTCAAAAGTTTCTCTGGGTGGCATCTTGCCCTGAGGGTACCATCCCTTTAGTCCATTTTGCATCAGGCCTTTTTTTAAACTGCAAATCTTTTGGAGCACACGACTTGTCTCCAGCATTACATTTCTGATCCTCATTCTCTTCAAACTGTGCATTATATTTCTCTTTGCCCCACCTGCTTCTTTATATTGGAATATACATACGAGTGATCATTACTAACCATGTAACCATGTATCTTGAAATTTCTTCTGCCAATATCACTAATCCAAAACTCTTCAATTTAGCCTCAGGAAGATGTTAAGGACAAGGGCCCTATTCTTTCCCAGAATAACACAAGAATATTCTCCAATATTATTCCTCTGTGTAGCTTCCTGTACTGGGCCATCATAGACCACATTTCTCTCACTTCTACTGTCTTCCTGATGACCTAGGATGACCCATTAAAGCCTCACTTAAAGTGTTCAGCTACTTTTCTAGTCCAAAATCCCAAAGTTCTCCATAGTCTTCCACACAGTAGCATGACCAGACCTATCATGGCAGTCCCCAGGCTCTGGTATCTTAGTTACTCTTTTATTACTGTGAAGAGACACTATCACCAAATCAATTTGTAAAGCATTTAATTGGGGGCTTTACTTTTACAATTTTAGGGAATTGGTCTACAATCCTCATGGCAGGGAGCAAACAGACATAGCACTGGAACAGTAGTTTAGAACTTTACATCCTGATCTTAAGCAGCAAAGTAAGACAGAGATTCTGAATCTGGCATGGGCTTTTGAAATCTCAAAGTTAACCTCCTGTGACATCATCCATCCTCCAACAAGGTCATGCCTATTTCACAAAGGCAATACTTTCCAGTTCTTCTTCAACAGTTTCAATAACCTGGGACTACACATTCAGAATATATGAACCTATGGAGGCCTTTCTAATTCAAAGCACTACATTCACCCTTAAGGTTATTTGCCATGCTGATCATTGTTGTGGTTCACAGGCTTCATGGTTAGATAGGATTGTTGGTTGCTTCTCTCATTTGAAATCTTGCATGATGCCTTCTGATGCTATAAAAGCTAATCCTTGGTGAGGAGTCATTCTAATCATTTCCAGCTCAGGGATCTCTGGGTCCTGAGTCTGCAGTGCATAGTGTCTTTAATAGTTGGAATTACTTCCATCTCAGAGGAGAAATGAAGGGCAATATCAATAGTCTATAATTTATGGAGTCTCTTGAGAAATCTTGACCAAGCAATCAAATGAGGGCTTCTCATATCTGGTGTTGGAGGTTTTATTTTTGGCTCTTGGAGAGAGAAATGTCATTCATATAAAAAATTTATTTAAATTATAAATGTATATTTATATACATATTAGTTTTTTAGAGAGATAACTATGACTTTTTCTGACATCCTTACTGTTATTTTATCATCTTCCTGTCTTTTATATTTGTCTCCATTCCTCTCCCTAGAGCATCCCCCTTTTACTTAAATTTCCTTGACCAAAATACTTGTACTCTTCTATTCCCTTCCCTACTGCTCTCCCACTCCTCTATCTCAGCAATGATCTCTTTTTACTTTCCTGGTTTCTGTAGTCACTCGGATATGGATTCACATCTGAAGATTTTGAATTGGGAGCCTCTGATAAGAGAGAAAAAAATGAAACATTTGTCTTTCTGGGTATGAGTCACCTCACTCAATATAATATCTTCTAGTTCCCTCTATCTTTAAAGTTCATGATTATTTTTCTTTACAGCTGAATAGTATACCTTAGGGTATGCATACAACATTTACATTATCTTTTTGTCAGCTGAAGGACATTTAGGTTGTTTCCATTTCTTAGCTATCAAGACTAGAGTAGCAATGAATATCAATGAGCAAGTAACTATGGAGCAGAATGTTGAGTTATTGGAACATATGACAAGGAGTGCTATAGATGAATCATATAGTAGATTCATTTATAGCATTTTTAGAATTCTTTACACTGATTTTCAAAATGGCTGTACCAGTTGGCAATCCCACTGTGATGGCTATTTTTGGTTGTTGAACTGAGTATATCTGCAATGAAGTACAATCTAGAAATGAATGAAAACCTGTGATCTGTATCTTTGACTGGAAGACAAATGCTTTTGATTCAGATCTTGAGGTGGATTGTCACATGCCTTTAATTCGGATTTTGAGGCAGAAAAACTCAGGACCACACTTAGATAAGCACAAAGAAAAAAGTTAGGTTTCCTTCTTTCGCTACATGTCCTCACTTTGCCAACACATCCATTCCTTCACTGGTGTTGGAAACTACTTCCAGGATATGCAAAAGTTGAGTCACCCCGCCTCTTGTGACTGAGAAATGAGTAGATGCTTGGGCTTTCCATTCACAGATATCCATTGTTGGATGGATTGGGCTACAGCCTGTTATTCCAGTAAATTTCCTGAAATGTGTGTGTGTGTGTGTGTGTGTGTGTGTGTGTGTGTGTGTGTGCATATGTGTGTGTATCTGTCTGTCTGTCTGTGTCTGTATGAACACAGAGAGAGAGGAAAGAGAGACAGAGAGGGGGGGAGGGTGGAGAGGGAGGAAGAGAGAAAAAGAGAGATTCATTCTCTAAGTTCTGTGATTCTCGAAAACCTTGACTGGTACACAAAGCAAAAGTGAATGCAGGTTTCTTTTTTTTCTCACACACTCTCCAGAATTTGTAGTCAGTTGATCTTGCTGTTGTTTAATCTTTGCTTTTCTGCCTGGGGCAAGACCAAATCTCAAAGCTGTTTTGATTTATATGTCTCTACTTGCCAGAGACAATGCATATTCTTTTAGCTATTTCTTAGCTGTCATTTTTCCTTTTCATTTTTTTTCCTTTCTTTAGAAATCTCTGTTCATGTGTCTGTCCCAGTTTTTTAAATAGGTCATTTGGTATGTTGCTTCTCGGTTGAGTTTTTTGTTTTGCTTCATTTTGCTTTGTCTTTTGAGTTCTTTGTATATTCCAGACATCAATCCTCTGTCATGTAGTTGGAATTTTCTTTAGGCTGCCAACCAACTCCCAAATAAAAACATTGAGACTATTAAGTAATTATGACTGCTTGGCCTTAGCTTAGGCTTGTCTCACTAAATCTTTTAATTTAACCTGATTTTATTCATTTATATTTTGCCTTTAGGCTTTTTATTTTTCTATCATTATTTACATCCTACATTTCTGTTACCTCTATATCTGTCTGTCTGGCCCCATCATCTCCCTATCATCTCCTTTCTCTCTTCCTGGAGCCTAAATTTCTCCTACTACTTACTCTCCCTACCTAGAAGTTTCACCTACAACTCCTCCCTCACTATTGACAATTCAGCTTTTCATGAAAACAGTCGGGTGCCTTAATCAGGCAAGGTAAAACAGCAATATATCTATATATAGCTAAACAAATGCAACACATTTTTGTATAGTTAAACAAACATTTCATAACACTGTCAAATGTAAAACTGGCTAGCAAACATTCTCTCTTATTCGTTAGGCTTCTTCTTCAACGTGTTGATTGATCCTTTACTACAAGAAGCTTCTTTATGCCACCTGTCAATTGTTGGTATTAATTTTTGGGTACATGGAGCCTTATTCAGAAAGTCCTTTCATATGTCTATACCATATAAAATACTATCTGTTTTCTTTTAATAGTTTCTGTATTGTAAATCGTTCTAGCCTGGACTTTTCAGGCCTGGACCAAAAGTTTAGTCTCACTCTTGGCCCCACTTTGCCTCAAATAATTACACACAGGCATATATTATTTTTATGCTGATTGACCTAGGGCCCAGGCATATAATTTGCTAGTGGAGTGCTTGCTCTCAATCCTATCTTGTTCAGCTATGTGGCTTGGTACCTTTTCTTAGAGCAACATTTCTGCTTCTTTCCTCTGTGTCTGCTGCTGTCTCCTTGTCTCCTCATAGTATCTGTGGTGGCTCTCTCTGGTGGCTCTCTGGCATCTGTGTCTAATGTCTGTGTCTCACATCTGAGATGTTCTTAAGTTTTCTTAGCCTGGTAGCCCTGCCTACACTTCCTGTTTGCCTTTGGCCAATCAGCTTTTATTAACCCACAGGCAGGACAAATATTTACATTACCAGCATAATCCCACTACATTTCTGTGTTTCCAGTTTTATGTTTAGGTCTGTGAGCCATTTACAGTCAGTTTTTGTGCACAGTGACAAATATGAATCACTATAGGTCCAATTTTATTTTTCTGCATATGAATATCTAGTTTGTCCAGCACCATTTATTGAAAATCTTTCTTTTCTTCAGATTCTTTGGCTATTCGTCAATTATTAAATGGCTAAAGCTGCATGTATTCAAGTTTCGGTCTTCAACTTTGGTCCATTAGATTGTGTTTGTTTTTGTTCTGTCCCACATTGTTTTAATTACTGTAATGTATCTTAAGATCTGGAATTGTAATTCCTCTAGCATTGCTCTTTGTGTTAGAGATTGTTTTGACTATCTAGGGTCATTATGTTTTTTTAATTTTGTTTTGGTTCCTTGTGAATTTTAGCAAAGTTTTTATATATTTTTGTAAAGAATATAGTAAAGATTTGACGGAGATGGCATATAATTTATATCTAGTATTTTGTAAAATGATCATTTGTACAATAGTCTCCTGGGAACAATAAATATTTTTGATATATTTTCTAACCATGTTTTTTTATTTTTTTCTGATTTAGGAGATTTTCTGTTGAAGTCCCTGACCAGTGTTTAAACTGATTCTCTAAATCTATAACTCTGGACTGCCTTTATATTTTTATTGTGTTTATCTCTTTCTTCAGATTTTTAAAGTGTTCATTGTGAAAGTCCTTAACTTCTTGTCTTTGTTAGTGTTTTTTAATCGATGTGAAGAGATACCATGATTATGGCAGCTCTTATAAATAAAAAGATTTAATTGAAGTTGCTCACTTACAGTTTTAGAGTTTCAATCCATTTTCATCAGGATGCAAAGCATGATAACATGCAGGCAGATATGGTGCTGTAGCTAAGAGCCCTACATCTTGATTCAGAGGTAGAAGGAAATTGTCACCCCAAGTGAAGTTTAAGAAAAGAGACCTCAAAGCCTGTCCCCACAATGGCATACTTCCTCCAACAAGATAGCCATATAATAATACAATAAATACATTCAATCCAACTTCAGAAGTCCCCATAGTTTATATTGGTCTCAAACTTATATCAAAATCCAAAATCTCTTCTGAGACACATGACAATTTCTTAACTGTTATCACATGCAACAATCAAAATCAAAAACAGATCACATACTTCCAATATATAACATCACAGGATATATCTTACCATTCAAAACCACAGGCAAAGGAGCCTCGCAATGAAATACTGGACCACAGCAAGACCAAAACCAGCTGGACAAACTCCAAACTCTGCATCTTCATATGTAATATCAAAATGTTCTTCAAATCTCCAACTTCATTCATATTTGTTTACTGCAATACACTTCTCTCTCTTTGGCTGGTTCCACACCCTGTTATCAGTTCTCCTCCACAGGTATCCCACAACTCTGGTATCTGTAACACTGCATTCTCCAAGAGAATTCAGGCATCATCAGCATTGCTTCATGCAATGGCCTCCATTCTTCTCTCTACTTGGCCTCCACTCAAGGATACTCCTGACACATGGCTGGTCTCAGAGGCTTTCTTTGGGTGCAAAAGTAAACTGTGTAACCTATTTCTTCTGTCTTTAACTCTAAAGCCATACCACATCACCAAAGCTGCCTATTTCTGCTACTTACTGGGGCTGAAACATGCCCCTCTTGTTTAATAATATCTAATATAGGTCTCTCCACCAATGTAGTAAGCCAAATCAAGCTTAACTGAAAAAATAGAACACGTTTATTTGAAGAAAACAACTCCTGGGTGGGTTTTCCAGTCTTGGAGATCAAGGCAAGGGAAGCCACATACCCAAACAGAGAGATTATATAGGTTGTAGGGAAGGGATGATGACATGTCTCCCACAAACTGGGCTTGTGCTCAAGTGTGGTCAAAAGTTGAATGCTTTAGGCTAGGACTTGGACAACTGGCAACTTTCAGGGCTGAAAAGTGCCTTAGCCACCAAAACTGCTGAACTGGACTTTTAGTGTCTTACCTTTAATTGGAGAATATGAGTGGATGGGTTTGGAGAAAAAGAAAAACAGGAATGGACTTCAGGGATCATGTAGAGGTGCCATAAAAGTTCCAACTGAACAAGACCAGTGTTCTGATTTTTATCTGCCTAACCTTGAACAAGTTCTTTAGACCCGGCTGGCCTCAAACTCAGAGATTCACCATCCTCTGCCTTCCCAGTGCTGGAACTAAAGGCATGCACCACCACAACGAACTCAAAGATTTTTTTTTTCTTTTCTTCTTCTTCTTTTTTTTTAAGTTCCTTTCCACGAGGTTGAAACATAGCAGGGTAGGATCATGCCCTGAAGTCAATGCTTTCTATATTTCATTTCTCAATCCCTTTATTTCTTTGAGGATAGAATTTAGCTCCATTCTACTTCCTGGAGCTCTTTATCTCCTCAGAATTTATATTCTGCAATTTACCTTGCTCATTTTGCTCCTTTTTTTATCATAAATCTTCAGTAGAATTACCTTTAATATCTACATGAGAGAGTCTATACTAAACCATTTTGAGATTGTCTCTGCCAATGGAAGTAACTCAGAAAATTTGACTTTAGCCTCAGGCAAACTCTCCAGACAAAGGCAAAAGGCAGCTACTTCCTTTACCAAAAATATTACAAGAGTAATTTTAAAGCAGCATTCAAAATTTTTCTCTATAACTTCTTGAGCCAGATTCTGACATTGAAAATCATTTTTAGCACTTGCTAACATGATCCTATTCCTATTCCCTATTAAGCAGTACTTAAAGTATTTCTCTGCTTTCCTAACCCTGTTGTAAGAGATCTCTGTGTGGGCCAGAAGTCTGACCTACCTGACACCGTTTCCTCCCCCCAAAAAGAAATGACTCAGACATTATATTAATTTCATACTGCTTGACTTATGTCTCAGGCACATTGCTAGCTAGCTCTTTCATCTTAATTCAACCCATTTTCATTAGTTCTGCCACATGGCCCATGGCCCCTAGCTCACCTGGGTCCTACATGCTTCTTCTTGGGTGACTGGACAGAGTCTGTCTGACTAAGCACTCCTCGTACCTGAACCTCAACTACCCTGCCTACTTCCATGGCACCTGACACAGGACAAAACAGTTCCTTCATTCACAGCATACAGAGAGAAAATTCCCATCACACAATCCAAATTACTAAACCCTATATTTATAACTCCAAACAAAAGCATGGTTAGGCTTATCATGTCAATACCCACTCTTGGTACCTACTCTGTCTTAGTTATTTTTTTTTATTGCTGTGAAGAGACACCATAAGCATGACAATGTTTATAAATAAAAACATTTAATTCAGGTGACTCATAGTTTAAGAGTCTACTATCATCAGGATGGGAAGCATGGTGGCATGCATGCAGATGTGGTACTGTAGATGAGAGTTCTACATATTGACTCAGAAGCAACAGGAAATTGACTGACTATCACACTGAGTAAAATTTAGGAAAGGAGACCCCAAAGCCTGACCCCACAGTGACATACTTCCTCCAACAAGGCTGAAAGCCACATCTTCTAATAGTGCCACTCTGTAGAATCTGAGAGTCCAGCTCCCAACTCCTACCCAGGGTTTCATAAGAGAAAAAACTTCTCACGAGCAAGAGAAGCAAAGATTTCTATAATCATTTCACATACATGGGCAATGTTTTTATTCTTTTGTGTTTTTTATTCTTCTGCTATTTGTTTCTTCTGGTTTCTTCCTATTTCTTTTGCATTTCTCTACCTGTTACAAATTCCAAAGCATGCATGTATGCACGCATGCACATGCACACATGTGTGTGCACGCACACACACACACACACACACACACACACATTTCTAATTTTTCACTTGCATCTCAAGACCTTAACATGAGCTGTTAGTCTACTGAGCCTAAAATCTTGCATTAAAAACTGATTTAGAAACACATGCAAAGTGTTATTTGCCTTTTGAATCAGGATGGGGACGTTATGATAAGGCAGAGCAGAGCCAGTGGAGAAAGCACAGGGCAAAATAAGTCATTATTAATCTCTTGAAACACTATTATATAACAAGGCCAGACATCTTTAATATCCCTTTAGTTCACCATAAATCTTTTGAAGGGCTTTGATACAAACAAGGGCAGCCATCTGCAATTCTGCTCTGTGTCTGTGGAAGTTCTGCCTATAATCTATTCATAAGGATACTTCATTCAGCCAAATTTCCCTGTCAGTAAGCCAAAGATGGAGAACAGACCTCTAAGTGTCTACAGTCTACATGGGGCAATAGATCTAGTTACGAAACATAGTTTCTATTCATCAAAATTATACAGTCTAATGAGAAATCATCTACTTGACACATCCACAAATATATGTGCCCATAATATTGAGATATAATTATGAGATTACATGTACATATTACATAAAAGTGAATGGTAATTGGGAGGTATAGCTGTTTTTGCATATGTGAAATTATAGACAGGAGCAACTGACCAATTGCAGTCAGTGACCTCGTGGTCCACCAAGTAGGGCTCCCTCACTATAGAAGGAGGTTTCTGGCCTTGTCCAGCAAGAGGTACAGACCCACAGTCCTGCAATCCCAGAGCATCAAGACACCCACCACTGCTTAGACACCCCAAAAATTACTCAGATGCCTATATTAATTTTATGCTGTTTGGTCTATGGCTCAGGCATATTGATAGCTAGCTCTTTCATTTTTTTTTTCTTTATTTATTTTGTATTTATCAAGAAAAACAGTAAAATGAATTTAAAATGCTGAAAAGTTAACAATAACTATAAAGAAGATAAAAATCATAAGCATGACTAATCAAGAGTGATAATGCAAATAAGATTGCTACACATATATTTATTTGTGTTCAGCTTTCTCTCTGAATTTTTATTCCATCCCTGTATATCCTTATTCAAGGTCCCTTCCCCCTCCCACCACATCAGATCATTTTTTTCTTCTCCGCAACACACCATCCCGTCCCTGGGAAGGGAGCAGATAGTCCTATGGTCCCACTGACCCAATCTTGCTTGGATCAGTCTCCACTCCTAGCAAATACAGTTTTGTTCCCCCTCCCTCAAGAGTGAGTCAGGTGTTCCTATACTTGGAGTGGGATCTGAAGGGTCAATCCACGCTGTCTCTGATCCCAAGCGGTTCAGTGGTTGTGGTTTGCTGCTTGGGCATGCTTGGCTTTTTTTCTTGTTTGTATGTTTAGAGACCACTAATGAGTGAGTACATCCCCTGCTTATCTTTCTGAGTTTGTGATACCTCGCTCAGGAGGATATTCTCCAAATCCATCCATTTGCCTGCGAATTTGAGGATATCATTTTTTCTTACTGCTGAGTAGTATTCCATTGTGTAGATTACCACAGTTTGTTAATCCATTCTTCAGTTGAGGGACATCTAGGTTGTTTCCAGGTTCTTGCTATTACAAATAATGCTGCTATGAACATAGTTGAGCTAATACCTTTGGAGTGTGAATGTGCCTCTTTAGGGTATACACCCAGAACTGGTATTGCTGGATCCTTGGGGAGATTGATTCTCAATTTTTTGAGAAACTGTCATATTGCATTCCAAAGTGGCTGAACAAGCTTAGACTCCCACCAACAATGGAGGAGTGTTCCCCTTGCTCTGCATCCTCTCCAACATAGGCTGTCATCTGTGCCTTTTACCTTAGCCAATCTAACAGGTATTAGGTGGTTTCCCAAAGTTGTTTTGATTTGAATTTCTCTGATGGCCAAAGATGAAGAGCACTTTTTCAGCCATTCGTAGTTCCTCTGCTGAGAATTCCCTTTTAAGATCTGAACCCCATTTTTTGATAGGGTTATTCAAGGTTTTGGGCTCTAGATTCTTGAGCTCTTTATATATCTTAGAGATCAGTCCTCTATCACTTGTAGGGTTGGTGAAAATTTTTTCCCATTCTGTAGGCTGTCATTTTGTCCTATTGAAAGTATCCTTGGCTTTGCAGAAGCTTCCTAGCTTCAGGAGATCCCACTTATTGATTGTTGGTCTTAGTGTCTGTGCAACTGGTATTATATTTAGGAAGTGGTCGCCTGTGCCAATTCGTAGAAGTGTATTTCCCACTTCCTTTTCTATCAAGTTCAAAGTGGCTGGGTTTAACTTGAGGTCTTTGATCCATTTGGATTTGTGTTTTGTGCAGGGTGACAGGCTAGGATCTATATGCATTTTTCTACGTACTTCCATCCAGCTATGCCAACACCATTTGTTAAACATACTATCTTTTTTCCATTGAATGTTTTGGGCCTCTTTGTCAAAGATCAGGTGTTCATAGGTTTTTGGGTTAATGTCTGGATCCTCAGTTCTATTCCATTGGTCCACAAGTCTGTTTTTATGCCAGTACCAGGCTGTTTTTATTACTGTAGCTCTATAGCATAGCTTGAAGTCTGGGATGGTGATACCTCCTGAGGTTCTTTTGTTGAGTAAAATTGTTTTGACTATCCTGGCTTTCCTGTTATTCCAAATGAAATTGAGTATTGTTCTTTCAAGGTCCAAAAAATATTGTGTTGGGATTTTGATGGGCAGTGCATTGAATCAGTAGATTGCCTTTGGTAGAATTGCCATTTTTACTATGTTGATCCTACCAATCCAGGAACATGGAAGAGCTTTCCATTTTCTGATATCCTCTTCAATTTCTTTCTTCAGTGATTTAAAATTTTTATCAAATAGATCTGTTACTTCTTTGGTTATAGTTACTCCAAGGTATTTAATACTATTTGCAGCTATTATGAAGGGTAATATTTCCCTTATTTCTTTGTCAGCTCTTCTATCTTTAGTGTATAGAAGGGCTACTGATTTCTTTGAGTTAATCTTGTATCCTGCTACATTGCTGAAGGTGTTTATCAGCTGTAGCAGTTCCTTGGAAGAATTTTGTGGGTCACTTATGTATACAATCATATCATCTGCAAATAGAGATAGCTTCACTTCTTCTTTTCCAATTTGTATCCCCTTAATCT
>PVIH01006355.1:0-96140 GCA_004025045.1 Sigmodon hispidus | reverse complement strand
CTGCCATGTGGGTGCTGGGAATTGAACCCGGGTCCTCTGGAAGAGCAGACAGTGCTCTTAACCGCTGAGCCATCTCTCCAGCCCCCCTTAATCTCTTTTCGTTCCCTTATTGCTTTAGCTAAAACTTCGAGAACTATATTGAGTAGATAAGGGGAGAGAGGACATCTTTGTCTAGTTCCTGACTTTAGTGGGATTTCTTTGAGTTTTTCTCCATTAAGTTTGATACTGGCTGTCGACTTCTTGTAAATTGCCTTTATTATATTTTGGTATTCTCCCTGTATTCCTGATCTCTCCAGGGCTTTAATCATAAAGAGTGTTGGATTTTGTCAAAGACTTTTTCAGCATCTAAGGATATGATCATGTGATTTTGTTCCTTTAGTTTGTTTATATGATTGATAACATTTACAGTTTCTCTTATGTTAAACCAGCCCTGCATTTCCGGGATGAAGCCTACTTGGTCGTGGTGAATGATGTCTTTTATACATTGTTGTATACGGTTTGCCAAAATTTTGTTGAGAATTTTCACATCAATATTCATGAGGGAAAATGGTCTGTAATTCTCCGTATTTGTTGTGTCTTTGAGTGGCTTGAGTATTAGGGTGATTGTGGCCTCATAAAAGGAATTTGGCAATATTCCTTCACTTTCTACTGTGTGAAATAGTTTGAGGAGTAACGGTAGTAATTCTTCTTTGAATGTCTGGTAGAATTCGGCACTGAAACCATCTGGACCAGGGCTTTTATTTTTTTGGAGGTTTTTAATGACAGCTTCAATTTCCTTAAGGGTTATAGGCCTGTTTAGGTAATTAATATGATCTTCATTTAATTTTGGTAGATGGTACCTGTCCAGAAAGCTGTCCATTTCTTCTAGGTTTTCCATTTTTGTGGAATACAGATTTTCAAAATATGATCTGATAATTCTCTGTATTTCCTGGGGGTCTGTTTTTATGTCCCCCTTTTCATTTCTGATTTTGTTGATTTGAACACTCTCTGTCTTTTTTGATTAGTTTGGCTAAGGGCTTATCTATCTTGTTAACTTTCTCAAAGAACCAACTCTTAGATTCGTTGATTCTTTGTATTGTTCTTTTTGTTTCAATTGTATTGATTTCAGCTCTAAGTTTGATTATTTCCTGCTGTCTACTCCTTCTAGGTGAGTTCGCTTCTAATTGTTCTAAGGCTTTCAGCTGTGCTGTTTTGTCTCTAGTGTGGGATTTCTCTAGGTTTTTCATATAGGCATCTAGCGCTATGAATTTTCCTCTTAAGACTGCTTTCATTGTGTCCCACAAGTTTGGATATGTTGTAGATTCATTTTCATTGAATTCTAGGAAGACTTTGATTTCTTTCTTAATTTCTTCCTTGACCCAGAGATGGCTCAGCTGAGTGATGTTTAGTTTCCATGAGTTGGTAGGCTTTCCTTGGGTTTTGATGTTGTTGAACTCTAACTTTAGGCCCTGGTGGTCCGATATGTTACAAGGGATTATTTCCATTTTTTGGTATCTGTTGATATTTGCTTTATGACCAATTATGTGGTCAATTTTGGAGAAAGTTCCATGAGGAGCTGAGAAATATGTATATTCCTTTGCCTTTGGGTGGAAGCTTCTATAGATATCTGTTAAATCCATTTGCATCATAACCTCTTTTAGACTCCTTATTTCTCTGTTGAGACTCTGTCTGGTTGATCTATCCAGGATTGAAAGTGAGGTGTTGATGTCTCCCACTATTAGGGTATAAGAATTGATGTGGGATTCTAACTTTGGCAGTTTTTCTTTTACATAAGTAGGTGCCCTTATATTAGGGGCATAAACATTCAAGATTGAAATCTCCTCTTTACCAATTTTTCCTGTGATGAATAAGTAGTGACCATCTTGGTCCCTTTTAATTGCTTTTAGCTTAAAGTCTACTTTGTTAGATATTAGGATTGCAACCCCTGCTTGTTTCTTAGGACCGTTTGACTGGAAAATCTTTTCCCATTATCTAAGCCTGTGTCTGTCTTTGTGGTTGAGGTGTATTTCTTGTAGGCAGCAGAAGGATGGCTTCTGTTGTTGTATCCATCTTGTTAGTGTGTGACATTTTGTAGGAGAGTTGAGACCATTGATATTAAGGGAAATTAGTGACCATTTATTCATATTTCCTGCCATTTTTTGGTGGTAACTTGTTTGTATTTCCTTTCTCTAGGGTATTCTTCTGTGGAATTATTGATTGTTTGTGATTTCATGGGTGTATCTAGGGTCCTTAGGTTGGAGTTTTCCCTCTAATACTCTCCGTAGTGCTGGATTGGTAGATAGATATTGTTTTAGTCTGACTTTGTCCTGAAATACCTTGTTTACTCCATCTATGGTAATTGATAATTTTGCAAGGTATAGTATTCTAGTTTGGCAGCCATGTTGTTTTAGTGTCTGTATAACTTCTGACCAAGCCCTTCTAGCTTTCATCGTTTCCATTGAATAGTCAGGCGTTATTCTGATGGGTCTCCCTTTATATGTGAGTTGGCCCTTTTCTTTTGCAGCTCTTAAAATTTTTTCTTTGTTCTGTATGTTTTGTGGCTTGATTATAATGTGGCGCCCTGACTTTTTTGAGGGGTCATATCTATTTGGTGTTCTGTAAGCTTCTTGTATCTTTATAGGCATTTCCTTCTTCAGGTTAGGGAAGTTTTCTTCTATGACTTTATTGAAAACATTATCTGTGCCTTTGAGCTGGTATTCTTCTCCTTCTTCTATTCCTATTATTCTCAAATTAGGTCTTTTCATGGTGTTCCAGATTTCCTGAACATTTTGAGTTATGGCCTTTTTATTTTTACTATTTTCTTTGACTGATATATCTATTTGAGCTACTGAGTCTTCCAGTTCAGAGATTCTTTCTTCCATTTCCTGAGCTCTGTTTGTTATGCTTGTATCTGTGTTTCCAGCTTTTTTCTTCAGGTTTTCTATTTCCATCTTTGCCTCATTTTGTGCCTTTTTTATTGCTTCCATTTCAGCTTTTAGTTCCTGGCATGTTTTTTTCATAGATTTGTTCATCTCTTCCAATTTTTTGTTTGTATTTTCTTCTATTTCTTTAAGGCTATTTTTCATATCTTCTTTGAGAGCTTTGATGATCATCAAAAAGGAATTTTTGGTGTTGCTTCCTTATGTTTCCTCTTCATTGCTCAGTCCAGGTCTTGTATTTGTAAGATCACCACTCTCTTCTGGAGTTACCATGTTGTTCTTTGTATTATAATGTAATTTTTTGCACTGACATTTGCCCATGGCTTCAGTGGTTCACGATTAGATCAGTTGTGGCCCTCGGGCTTGTGTGCCTCCTGTCACCTCTCTGGGCAGGGTCTGAGTCTGTCCTTCAGAGACCCCAGAAGTTATCTGTTCACTCAGTTGGAGGTCGAGGTGAGTAGCCGTGCAAATTCCCTCAGCAGTAGCTGTGGGTATGGTGAGAGGCAGACTTTATCTGCCCCTCCTACAGAGTTCGCTGGGACTCTGAAGACAGCACATGGTCCCAGAAGCAGAACCGGACCTGATCGCTCTTTCATCTTAATTCAACCCATGTCCATTATTCTGTCTTGCCATGTGGCCCGTGGCTTACCTATTTTGTTACATGTTGATTCCTGGGGTACTGGATTGTGTCTCTCTTGACTCTGCCCTCCTTGCCTATCTATGCTCCAATTTTCCTACCTAGAGTGCCTGCCATGGCCAAAACAGTTCTTTATTCAAAGAATGATATTTGCAGCATACAGAAAGACATTTCTACATCCCCCACCCATCAGAGTAAATTACTGCTTGTCACCTGCTGCATCTCCTATGGCCCCTGGTAAAGCTGTAACTACCAGCAGCTCTCTAAACCATTCCTTTTGGGGATCATATTCTTTTAAACTACCACACTTCCTTTGTTAGATTTACTCCAAAATTTTTTTGAGGCTGTTGTGAAAGGGAATGTGACATGATCTCTTTTTCTGTGTGTTTTTCTTCATGTCTTGAAAAACTATTGATTTGTACAAGTTGATTCTCCACATAACTGGGTTTCCCATTTAAAAATTTTTCTGACAGAATTCTGAGGATCTTTAATGCTATCTGCAGAGGGGGACACTTTGACTTCTTTTCCTACTTATATCTCTTTAATTTCTTTCTGTTTCATTGCTTCAAAATATTGAAAGGAAGTGGGTATAATGCACATCTTTATTTCATTCCTGACTTCACTGGGATTGCTGGAAGCTGTTCTCCTTTTAAGAAGATATTGGCTGTAGGCTTCCTATCTATGCCTTTTATTATATTGAGATATTTTTATTCTAGTTCTCAGTTTCATAGGACATTTTTGTTGAAGTCATGTTTAAATAGATCAAAGGTTGTTTCTGTGTTTATTGAGATAATATTGTGAGTTTTTGTTGTTACGTCTATTTATGTGTTGTTATGTCTATTCTACATTTATTGAATTGTGTATCTTGAACCATTCTTGTATTTCAAAAATAAAATCAACTTGGTCATGGTGTATAATCTTTTTTATGTGTGTCTTCATTTTTTTGAAAGTATTTAATGAGCATTTTCCAGTATATGTTCATCAGGGATACTGACCTGTAATATTCTTTTGGTTGTGTTTTTATCTGGTTCCAGTATAAAGTCATATTGGCTTCATAGACAGAATTAGGGTGTACTTCCTATGTTTCTATTTTTTAAGATTTTAAGAAGGATTGGCTCTAGATTTTCTTTGAAAGTCTTTTAAAATTATGCTGTGAATTTTTAATATAGTTTTAAGCTTTTACATAAACCCAACAGTTTGCCTGTCATGTGTAATGTATAGGAAAATGCTTTCTTCAGTCCAGACCTTTCTCAAAGTAATTTTATCACTAATGCCCCTGAAAGGTCAAATGAAAGCCTGTTCCACTAGAACTTGAGACTATGACAGTAGCAAGCCTCAGGCAATACTTTCTCTTAGATTGTTAAAGGCTTGAGTTAAAATTTATAACATATTGTTATCTAACATTAGCCCTCCCATTGATACATTCTCAAAATGTTCACTTTGATGTGCCTGAATCAAATTTTATTTTACTATCTAGGGTCTTACATGTGTCCCTTCATAATAAGCATGAGCAGAGTCATTCTTCTGAAATATTTATGTGGATACACCCAGGTTTTAAATTCAGTTTTGGCTCTCAGCTCCAATAACATGGTAGACTTAAAAAAATGTACTCTTATTCTAATTTTATGTTATTTATTTTTTCTCATTATCTTTGGCCTATATTGTGGTTCAAATTATGAACGCCACTTGAAAAACTCATGTTTCGAGCTCCATACCTAGCTTATGGTGTTCTTGGCATTTGGTGGAAACTTCATGAATGAGGCCTCACTGGATGAAATAGGCCAATGAATAAGTTTTTTTTAGTATAGAAAGAGATAACTGTCTTAATACATTCAATTTCACAGATATGCATTTTATGAATACTTGAACTTATAAAGAGGATACAATTAACATAAATCATTAAAAATAATTAGGAATAATGTGTCTTTTAATTAAAAATGAAGAAGTAGAAGATTATACACTGCCTAGTCCACGTACCTGCCTAGGCTGACTGTGCCTACATTGTATACTCTATAAAAGCTCCAGGGAAGAAAACCACCGTCAGCTCCAGAGGGAAAGGATCAAATCCAAAGTAGTACTGAAGGATGAATGAGGCTGCTAAGCCCCAGAGAGCCTCCAATTGGAATCTGCCTCTACACACTAATCAGGTATTGAGAGGGGCTCTTTAAATTGACTCAGACTTGCTAAAAACCATTTTTAGAGAACTTCATAAATATGGACATCCAGAGACATTTCCTATCCTCAGAATGTTTAGAAAATAATAATTGCATTACATGTGACAGATCACTGTGTATACAATGTTTGTGAAGTGTATGAGGTTGGGCTCCTCTGGGCTGCTTGAATCTATCATTCCATCAAAATACCTTCTGTTATTCTCCCTTAAAGTCTTACTTTCAAAAGAGAAGATATATGATTTAGTCTTATTCTGAGTGAAGTTCCAGACACTTCAAACAATCAGAAAATGTTGGTAATTATCATGATGAGGAAGTTCTGACTTATATAAACTGAATTGAAAGTGATATCAGAAATTGTCTTAGTCACTGTTCTGATAATACATTCATCATTAAGATTGAAAATTTCAACAAAAAAAAAAGTCAGAGCATCCAATTCAGATATAACCAAAAAGGACAGAGAATAATTCACCAACTGAATTATCTGGGAAGATATTTACGTTCACATAGAGATTAAGTAACCCTGTATATCATCCCTTTTTCTGTTGCTTACACTGAGAAAGAGTAATTTATGCAAATTGGTGGCTTAGTTTGCTCGTGAAATTGATTCTCTAAAACAAAAATAATACTGCAATCTTTACCTTATTCATTTTTACAAAAATATGAGAGGACAAAGCCCCACCTGATTTAAAGAGCTGTGGTTGTTTGTAGTCAAAGCAATTCCTTGATAACAACAAAACACTGTTTTGTTTCTAACAGTGCCTTAGTGCCTTCTTACAGCTTGCCAATGCAAAAGAGCAGTCAGGTGTGCTGGCTGTGCTCTAGCTCATTCATTGAATTATATGGCAGAAAAACAGAATTTCCTCTGCAGGAAAACAATTTTATCTGTGTTTTCCTCACCATGATATTTAATTGGTACCTATTTGAAAATATAATCTAAATACAATTTTGCAATGTAGTGAACAAATATTTTTTCACGTATAAAGTACATATAATATTTATAATCCATATAGATATATAATAAATATTATGTACACAGAAACACCTGTGTTTCTTAAATAAAGTCTTTACTTACATGTTACATGAATTACTTAATAAGATGTAAAATTACATATTACACATGCATATATATACACATGTACACACATGTATGCATCTATACGCAAATATACCATATGCAGCTAGAGGAAGATGAAGGAGGAGAAGGAGAAGGAAAAGGAAGAAAGAAGAGAAAGAGTTGGAAGAGGAGGAGGAGAGAAGAGAAAGAAGAATGGGAGGAGGAAGAAGGCTTCAGAGTTAGATTAATCTGAACCTGATTGTAAGTTTTATTTTTTTGATATTTTCTTTAATATTATTATTATTATGAACAAAGAAGTCACACCTTCCATCCCTGTATATCCTTATTCAAGGTCCCTTCCTCCTCCCAACACATAAGGTAATTCTTTCTTCTCCAAAACTCCCCATCCCCTGGCTGGGCAGGCAGCAGGCAGTCCCATGGTCCCACTGTCCCAATATTGCTTAGTTCAGTCTCCACTCCTGGCAGATCCAGTTTTCTCCTCCCTCCCTCAAGACTGAGTCAGGTGTTCCTCTAGGGAGAGTGGGATCCAAGGAGTCAGTCCAGGGTGTTTCTGATCCCAAGCTGTTCAGTGGTTATGGTTTGCAGCTTGGGCATGCTTTGCTTTTTTCTTGTTTGTTTGTTTGTTTGTTTGTTTAGAGTCCACTAATGAGTGAGTACATCCCCTGTTTATCTTTCTGAGTTTGTGATACCTCGCTCAGGAGGATATTCTCCAAATCCATCCATTTGCCTGCAAATTTTAGGATATCATTTTTTCTTACTGCTGAGTAGTATTCCATTGTGTAGATGTATCACAGTTTGTTAATCCATTCTTCAGTTGAGGGACATCTAGGTTGTTTCCAGGTTCTTACTATTATGAATAACGCTGCTATGAACATAGCTGAGCTAATGCCTTTGGAGTGTGAATGTGCATCTTTAGGGTATACACCCAGAAGTGGTATTGCTGGGTCCTTGAGGAGATTGATTCTCAATTTTCTGAGAAACTGCCATACTGCATTCCAAAGTGGCTGAACAAGCTTATACTCCCACCAACAATGGAGGAGTGTTCCCCTTGTTCTACATCCTCTCCAACATAGGCTGTCCTCTGTGTCTTTTATCTTAGCCAATCTAACAAGTGTCAGGTGGTATCTCAAAGTTGTTTTGATTTGCATTTCTCTGATGGCTAAAGATGATGAGCACTTTTTCAGGTGCCTTTCAGCCATTTGTAGTTCCTCTGCTGAGAATTCCCTTTAGATCTGAACCCCAATTTTTGATTGGGTTATTCAAGGTTTTGGGCTCTAGATTCTTGAGTTCTTTATATATCTTAGAGACCAGTCCGCATAAGTTTTATATCAACACTTATTACAACTAGTTAAATTACCTACTCTTCTTTAGACTGGCTGCTTATTTGCTTACAAAAGTGAAATAAATATTGCATCTATATACTTTACTGAATGCATTTATCAGTTGTAAGATGTTTATGGTGGAGTATTTAGGATCTTTTATGTATAGAGTCATAACATCTATGAATAAGGATACTTTGACTTCTTTTCTATTTATACATAACCCCTTTGTATACTTTACTTGTGTAATTACTCTAGCTAAGACTTCCAGCACCATATTTAATTGTAAAGCTGAGAGCAGAAATCTTTGCCTTGTTCCTGATTTTAGTGGAAATGATTTTAATTTTTCTCACTTTAACATAAAGTTGTCTATAGGCATATGCCTACTGCCTTTATTATCTTAAAGTGTATCCCCTTATTCTTAGATTGTTTTGTTCCAGAACCTTTTTCATTAAAAAATGTTGAATTTTGTCAAAGGACTTTTTCATATCTAATAAGCTGATCATTTGGTTTCTGTCTATCTTTGTGGCAGATGGGGCAGAAAGAGTGGAAGAACAAAGGTGGTAGACAACTTGAAGGAAATCATGTTCTCCAGGACAGCAAGGCAATTACACATGTAAACTCACAGCTACTGTGACAGCAGGCACAGTACCTATGCAAGCTCAAGCCAGACAAAATTGCACCATGCGGTGGGTAAGAATCCTACTATTAGCTGAGGAGCTATTGGGATTTGGTAGTTGCTGAGAGATGGAGAATAAGTTTCCTCTGGTGATGTGACCGTGGTAAGTAGACCACATTCTGAAGCAGGCCCAAGAATAGGTGAGCAATGCAAATTGAACTCAATATGGAAAAAGGAGGAAGAGGGGAAGAAAGAAGGAGGAGAGTTGGAAGAGGAGGAGAAGGAAGGAAGGAAGAAGAGAAGAAGTTGGAGAAGGGAAGGAGGAGGAAGAAGAGAGTAACTGGAAGTTTGGTGGGTAGAGAAGTAAGGGCAGAGAGGAGGCATCTGGGAAGAGTTGAAGAAAAGGCAAATAAAATCAAATACATTGTGTGAGTCAGTAGCTACTATTGGCTATCCAATTAAATAATCAAACTGAAAGCATACAAATTAGTAAAACTATACAGACTGGGTAGATTATATTTAGAAATATGTTTGTATATACACAGATACTGGATCATTTAAAGGAAAGAATGTTCCCTAGACATAGCAGAGTAGTTTTGCATATGAACTCAGAGCTATTGTGACAGGATTCATGACACCTATGCAAGCCCAAACCAGACAAAGTCACAGCATGGGGTGGGTAAGAAATCCTACCATTAGCTGTGGAGCTATGGGGATTTGATAGCTGCTGAGAGACAGAGAATGAACTTTCCAATACATATGCATACATGTATATTCATGTAATAACAAATATTGAAAAGAAAAAAAGAGATCATATGTTGTATGAAGTTTCTGACCAGGGCTTTCAGGCCTAGCCCAGAGGTTCGAACCCACTTGCAACCCCACTGATGCTTAGCATCAAATTACAAAAAGGCTTATATTAATTTTATGTATAATAAAATTATATGATGCACGTATAGCCCAGGCATATGACTTGCTAACTCTTTACTTTCCAACTAACCCATGATTCTTATCCTGTTCAGCCATCCAACTCAGTACCTTTTCTCAGCAGCACTTCATCTTCTTTCTTCTGCATCTCTGTACCATCTCTGCTCTGTTCTTCCTATTCCCAGAGTTTTCTTAGTCTGGTAGCCCTGTCCCACGCTTCCTGTCTGCCTTTGGCCAATTAGCATTTTTATTAAATAGTAGGTAGGACAATTATTTACAATGCAAAAGCATAATCCCACTACAGTCATAAATATAAAAGAGAGCAAGGAGGGATATACGGAAAGATTTGGAGGGAGAAAGGGGAGGGAAATAATGTAACTATAATCTTAAAAACAAAAATACATTATATGAAATTTTCAAAGGATTAGTAAAAATATTATCAAACATAACTACAATGAACAAAAATAATGTTCATTTATTCTTACAGAGACAGGGAAGAAAAGAATTCAAAACTGAGGAAGGAAATTGTTTTATATGCCTAAGAACTCTGTGAGTGGAAATACTTATTATAAAGCTTTTAAACACCTAAAAGGAGGTTTAAAGCCTTAATATTTATTTAGCATATTAAAAATTTTCATGATTTTCTAATGTTCATGTTATTATAAAATTTAAAGTGCCTCAATTGAAGTTTTGCTATTTTTTCTGTATTCACACACACTAACCTAACAGGTATTCATGCTTTATATACAGCCTTAAAACATGTACAAAATTCAGTGGCTTACTTTGTATTTCTTATTGGAGAGAACATCATGGTTTTTTCTTTAGTTTTAGTTTTAGTTTTGGTTTATTTTCTTTTTGAACTAAGAGAAACAAAGGGAAGAGATGAAAGAAAAAGAGAGAGAAACAGAAAATGATCAGAGCTGAAGGAGGAGAAACATGGTAAAATATATTACATAAATATTTTAAATAAAAACAACCTATACATTATAGTTGTTAAAAATGAAACCTGCCACTATGATATTTTTAACTTGTATAGCTAAGTATAGTGTAAGAAAGAAAAGTTGAATGGAAATATTTTCTGTTGCAATTAAGGAAAATACTTCATATGTTCAGCACTCTTCCTGCTTTCTTTCTGAAGTATATCTTTTCATTCCTTAAACACAGTGTAAAAGGAAAGTTATCTAATTATAGTCATATTCATATCAACATATATAAAAAAATCTCAGTATGTAGCCCAAGCCAGACTCAGACGTTAAGAAATTCTCCTGCCAGGTATCACCATCCCTGACTTCAAGTTATACTATAGAGCTACAGTAATAAAAACAGCCTGGTACTGCCATAAAAACAGACTTGAGGATCAATGGAATAGAATTGAGGATCCAGACATTAATCCAAAAACCTATGAACACCTGATCTTTGACAAAGAGGTCCAAAATATTAAATGGAAAAAAGATAGTATATTTAACAAATGGTGTTGGCATAGCTGGATGGAAGTGTGTAGAAAAATGCAAATAGATCCTAGTCTGTCACCCTGTACAAAACTCAAATCCAAGTGAATCAAAGACCTCAACTTAAACCCAGCCACTCTGAACTTGATAGAAAAGAAAGTGGAAAATACACTTCTATGAATTGGCACAGGCGACCACTTCCTAAATATAACACCAGTGGCACAGACGCTAAGACCAACAATCAATAAGTGGGATCTCCTGAAGCTAAGAAGCTTCTGTAAAGCCAAGGACACTGTCAATAGAATAAAACGACAGCCTACAGAATGGGAAAAGATTTTCACCAACCCTACAAGTGATAGAGGACTGCTCTCTAAGATATATAAAGAACTCAAGAATCTAGAGCCCAAAACCTTAAATTAAGATGAAAGTACTGACTAGTAATGTGCTTGAGACATATGCCAAACAGTATGAAATTAATGTAAGTGTCTGATTCATTTCTTTGGGGGCAAGGTCCAAATTTATTGCCCAAATGGACCTGGAAATCGTCAACAACAGATGACATCTTAACGTGGGCCAAACACCCACAAAAAGCCTAAGAAAGTTTAAAAAGTGTTTTAGACCATTAAGACAGAGCCAAAAATGGCTTTCTGAATTGCATATCTGAATTGATTTATGGTACAGAGACAACATTGTGTTCAGGCTGGAATTTAAAAATGGTGCATCCACGGCACACAGCTTAAACCCATACATTTCACAGAAGATTTGGCATAAGTGTGATTGATTTAAGGTTTCTGCTTATACTGAACAGAAAAGAAACAGAGTCAAAAACAGTTTTTCTGGTAACAACATTTCCTGAGTCTGCTCTAGTTGCTGGCAGCAAGAGAGATGCAACAGGCTCCTCCACCATATTGAAATGCTGCCAAAAGGGGTGGAGTCAGCAATCACAGTGATCCTAACATTTTAAAAGCTCTTCTGGTTAGAAAATGATTAAAAATTCCCAATGAAACAGATTTAGACTTACAAAGCCTCTAAATGGGGTACAAAGTGTATAAAATATGCATAGGCTGCAGAGAGAAAAAAAAAAAGGGAGGTAAAGAAAGCCCTTAAAAAGAGAAATAGAAATAAAGACAAAAAGGCCACATAAAGATGGCATATAAACAAAGAGTCTGGACTATGGTTATTGTGTTTTCTTTTAATTTTTTATCTTTTAATAAGCTAACTACAGAAAGACAGTTGATTGCTACGGCTGCTAAGTTGGACAAACATATGTATTTTAAAGATATCTTGACTTTGAAATCTGTTTATAAGAATATATTGCTTGGGAAAAGAGTTCCTGTTTTTGTCTCTACAGAAGATCAAAACCTATGGATTGGTTCCAGGAAAATGTGGATTCATTTGCCAAGGCCACCTAAAAATTCTCTGATGGGAAGATAAGCTTCCAAGATGCCAGTTGAGATGATCCTGCCTCAAGACCCCATGAGGTTGCCAGCATCTTTGATCAGCAGGTAGTAAAAGAAAGGAAGCTATGCCCAAGTTCCCCCAAAATATTACTTATTAATGTTTGTTTTCATTATAAATGGTTAATGGTCATAGTCAATCTCTTTAAAAGAAGGGGGAGAATATGATGTAGGAATGATTTTAAAAGGTAGATGGATTTTGGCTTATTGATACAAAATTAAGGTCAATTTTGTTATGCTGTTTGTATTTTTCTACTCTTGATTAAGGTATGTTGCTTTCATAACTCATTTAAAATTGTAATGCATAATTGAGGAATGCAAATGAATAGTCATCTATAATAACCAAACTTATATTCATGTTAGTTAGGTTTTTATAGGTATACAAAGATATATTTCAATTAGGTAGGTAGTCTTCAAACACTTCAAAGATCTTCAGAGTGTGGCATTTAAAATATTTTAAGAACTTAAGACTTTTCTGAACAGTAAGAGAGGTCTGCTCCTGGTAGCACCAATGTATTTCAGGAAAATGACGGACACTGAAGAAACTTCATGTGGAATTCATTTTGTGGCAACAGTTAGCCACTGGACAAGAAACCGTTCTGGTATTGACTGCTTGATAGTATGCTGTATAAACTGGACATGCATGTTCTATAGAAAAGTGACCTCTGAACTTTGGCAGAAGAAGCCGAGATGGTCCTTCAGTTTCCTGCTTTGCAGAAAACCTTGCCAGGCATCCTTCAGTACACAAGGAGAAGCAACTGATGGACTGTGCCAGATTTCCTTCATCACTAAAATGTATGCCAGAGACTCTGGGCCTATAGGCTAAGGATGATACCTCAACATTACAAAGAAACTTTCGGTGACTGTCCAGGCAGACAGGTGTCATCTCTGTTGTTTTTTAGATTTGGATATTGCTTGCACTTCCTGTTTATTTGGGTAATATTATATCCTTCTGTGGCCTTTGATGTGGTTGAAGGTTTAATAATTATAGGTATAGTTCTTCTTAGTTTAGAAGGTATTTTAGATATGAAACTTTAGGCTCACAAGGATATGGTAGATAATGGAATATTCTCTTTAATTTTGTGAATACAAATAAACTGGAAATTGTGACTGTTATTCTTGGTTGATAGCTGTTCTATTGTTTGTAATTTTGCTACATTGAAATTGAAGCCTTCTTTTTTGATTAGACAGAAAAGAAAAAGTGTGGTAGGAATGTTCTCTGTAAATAAAGGAGCTGTTTTGGCCTATGTGGAGCACCATAGAAGTGGGTGAAGGATCAGAGGAGAGACAGGTAGAAAGAAGGTGGAGTTAGTTAGTCTCCATCTGACCCCTGAAGAAGAGCCATGTAAGGAATCCAGGTGAGCCATGGGCTGGGCTACATGGCAGATAGATTACTAGAAATGGGTTGAATTAAGATGAAAGAACTATGTGCTTGAGACATAAGCCAAACAGTATGAAATTAATATAAGCATCTGATTCATTTCTTTGGGGGAAAAGCCACCACAGGCAAGGTCCAAACCTCTGGCCCAAATGGATCCGAAAATGTTCTGCAACATGAACTGGTCTGTGCCTGTCAGGGTGGTATCTACTGGAACACCATATAACAAGAAAAGCTAACACATTGCTGGAATAAACTGGATATTGGCACAAGTTTAACACAGAGTTTGTCAGGGTTCCTTATAAAGTTGGTTGTTGATGGGATCACAGTTCCCACGGAAGTAGACAGCGCCCTCAAGTGGAAATTCTAAAAAAATCACTCCCTAAATTTGGCCCTTTCTGGGGAAGATGGAAGCAGTCAGTAAAAGAAGGGCTGGCCCAGTGTTATCTGGGCCTGTTGATACTTCTATTTATAACTGTGCTGTAGAAACAGAAAAAAATATTTGTATAATCTAAATAAAAATACATAAATTTTATTTGCAGAGCTATCTGAAGATTGTTTTTTGTTGAAATAACTGAGATATATTTGATATTTCCTATTATTAATCTATTTTCCCCTCAACCCAACAGTCTCTAAGCTCAATGTTATTATCATTGTCATTATTGTCAGGGAAAGAGACAGACATTAAACATTCAGCTATGTCTCCAAAGATCAAACTAAAAACAGAAATATCAAGAGGTGAGCCTTAGACCTTGATTTTATTTCAAATTCCTATCATTCTACATATTTTACAATTAAGAAATCACAAAACTTGAAGAAAAACAAAGGCCTAAGAGTTAGATATTTTTCCTAACAGACAAAAGACAATTAAAAGATAACACAGAAATATCTGGATGTTTCTGTAAGCTTGATCACGAGAATTGTTTCTTTCCTTGGATTGAGTGACATAATTAACACTACAAATACAATCATGGACAGTTTAGTGTTGTGGTAATCTAAGAAATGAATCCCCATTTGGAATATTTGGAAGTCTGGTTCTGTTGACAAGTTTCTAATTAGCAAACTGAGTAGCTATTAACTTCCAATTTTTGAGACATAAGATTTGAAGGATTGCATCTCACCACTTGACTGTGCATGCAGACCCCTGTGCCTGGTATCAGAGGTCTCATTGAATATTAAGCTTTTGTCTTTCATGGTCACTTATGCATTTCTGTGCAGCTCAGAACATTGTTTTGTGCATGTTGATAATTGAATTTAAAATCATCTGACATTTATGTAAGAATTAAAACCTCAACAAGCTGCTTAGTCTCAGAATTCTTGATAATATTTTTACTCTTTGAACTACTGCTTTTTAACATTTTTGAAAATTTTATATGCCAGTACCATATATAACATCAACACTATTTCCATCACCTGATTGTTTGCTTTTTCTTGGTTCTGTAGTCTTTCTTTAAGAAGTTTGTTGGTTTTTTTCCATTTTTGCTTGTCTTCTCCTTTATTTCCTCAAGGGAGTTTTTGAATTCTTCTTTAAAGGCTTCTGTCATTATTATAAAGATTTTTTTAAGGTCATTTTCCTCTGTTTCTTCCATATTGAACTGTTTAAGTCTTGCTGTTTTAGAACCACTAGGTTTTAAAGGTGTCATGTTTTTCTTCATGTTGTTGAATGGGTTTTTGAACTGGTATCTACCCATCTCCTCTTTTGATTGGTATAAATGTTGTCTGTGTCTCAGATAGCTGTTTTTGGTCTACTAGGTGTTTTGGTCTACTAGGTGCTCTTGGTGCAATTGGAGCTCTTAGAGAACTCAGAGGCAGTGGATTCTCTTCTGCTGGGTTTCTCCAGAGTCTCTTCTGCTGGAGGCTCTCCAAAGACTATGTCTCAGAAAACAGCTTTTCTTCTGGAGTTCTCCAGAGGCTTTCTCAGGAAGCATTTGAGGTTAGGGGATGGATGATTTGAGAAAATGGATTGAGGCTTTGGGGTAAAAATATCTGATGGGGGAGATGGGTAGTGTAGATAGTCAGGCTTGAAGGCAGGGGTCATGTTTGCTTGCCTGCAGCTAGAGCTGAGATGGGTTTGGGGGCACATTTTGTGCCCTGTTGCACAAACCTGGGGCCTGTTTTGGCTGGCCTAGCTTGCCACTGGGAGGAGGGTAACTCACCTCTTTGCTGGGACTCTCCAGAGGCTATGTCCACATTGAGTGGTAATGGATGTTGTCATTGTGCAGGTCTTGTTTAGGTGAGCATATTATTTAGATCTAATGAATTAACACCCAACTTCCTGTCACATAGAGTAGACATTATCTCACCTGATCCTCTGGTTCTTAAAAATCTTTCAGCCTCCTCTTCCATGATGTTAGCTGAGCAGTTGTGCGGTAAATGTTCAATTGGAATTGGGTGACCAAAAGTCAGTTGTTCTTTGCATTTTAATCAGTTATAGAGTCCTATGATTGTCTTTGTCTACTGAAAAAAAATGTCTTGATGAGGAATGAAAGCTTTCTTTATCTGTGAATATAATAGTAGTTATCTCCTCTAAGGTTCATGACCTCACCACAGGTATCTCGCTAGGTTTGCATTACTGGCATGAATTTTCTCCAACAGAGTAATTTTTTAAGTTAAATTAGGTAGATGTTATTACTGCCCCAGTTGCAAGCCTATAGGAAAGACCCCTATAGGCAAGAATCCTCACTAACACCCCAATAGGTTAGCCCCTTTAATATAAAAGTTCTACATACTCCCCAAAACCCATCCAGAGCCCTGAAACATCAGTGGCTTTCTGAGACACAGAATTGTCCAGCTTCTATCTGACCAAGAGGTGGGTGCCATTTTACCCACACCAGCCAGAAAAGCTAGTCCCTGGGAACTTGGCTGGCGAGGGTTGCATCCATGTACCTTCACTTTCACCCATTGCTGCCCCAGTTACAGGCCAACAGGGAAGACCCTTATGGGCAGATATCCTGACAAACAACCCAGTAGGTCAGACTCTGATATCTACAAGTCCCACCCCCTCACCCAAATGTACTCATTACTTTGAAACCTCAGCAGCTCCTGACACATAGAATTTGCCAGCTTATATTGGATCAAGAGAGATTCCCTGAGATACAAACAAGTTTTTACCAATTGAAAGAAGAAATGGGTAGATTCCAGTGTAAGTATACATTCAACAACATAAAGAAAATTTATCTACTAGAACTTATAAGTTCTACAACAGCAAGACCTAAACATTCCAATGTAGAAGGAATAGAAGAAAATGATCCTAGAAACAACTTTATGAAGATGATAGAAGCCTTTAAAGAGAACATGAAAAACTCCCTTAAAGAAATAGAGGGAAAAAAGGAAGAAATTACAAGTCCTTTAAAGAAATTTAAAAAAAATAGCATTCAAATAGGTGAAGGAAACAATTCAAGACTTGAAAATTGAAGTAGAGGTAATAAAGAAGACACAAACTGAGGAAATCTTGGAAAGGGCAAATCTGAGTAAACAAACAGAAATGACAGATGCAAGCATAACCAACAGAAAGCAAGAGATAGAAGAGAGAATCTGGCATGAAAGATACAATAGACAAAATAGATGCATCAAGCAAAGAAAATACTAATGCCAAAAAAGCCATAGCCATAACACAAAACATGCAAGGAAATCTGGAAAACCATAAAATGACCAAACCTAAGAATAATACGAATAAGGTCAGAGGTGAGGGCCATCCTTCCTTCAGGCCAAGTGGAGACTTCTCTCCAAACTCAGGCCCGGAGACAGGGTACAGCTCCAGAGAGTCACAGCTTGTGCAGACTATTGTTGCCATCATAGCACATGACACTCTGAACACACAGCTGACTAAGAGCCCTCAGACCAACAACTGACTAAGAGCCAACCAAGAACTAACCAAGAGTAAATTAAGAAAACAATGGGCAGATACCAGTGCAAGAATACATACATAGATACAAAGAGCAACAAGACAGCACCAGAAGAAGCAAGTGGTTCTATGCCTTCAAGACCTGAACATAACAATGAAGAGGAAATAGAAGGAAACGATCTAAAAAACAGCTTTATGAAGGTAATAGAAGCCTTAAAATAAGATATAAAAAACTTCCTTATAGAAATAGAAGAAAATACAAACAGAAGATAGGAAGAGATGAACAAATCCCTGAAAGAAAATAAAGAAATCCAAGAAAAAGAAAACAAACAGGTGAAAGAAACATTCTGGAATTAAAAATTGAAATAGAAGCAATAAAGAAGGCACAAACCGAGAAAAAGCTGGAAATAGAAAACCTGAAGAAAAGCCTGGAATTACAGATTCAAGCATAACCAACATAATCTAAGGGATGGAAGAGAGAATCACTGGAGTAGAAGACTCAATAATGGAAATAAATACATCAGTTAAAGAAAACACTAAGACCTAAAACATCATCACACAAAATGTCCAGAAATTCTGGAATATCATGAAAAGGCCAAACCTGAGAATAATTGGAATCAAAGGAGAAGAACACCAGCTCAAAAGCACAGAAAATATATTCAACAAGAATAATAGAAATAGAAAAAGAATAATACCAGCTCAAAGACACAGAAAACATATTCAACAAAATCATAGAAGAAAACTTTCCCAACCTAAAGAAGGAAATGCCTATGAAGATACAAGAAGCTTACAGAACACCAAATAGACTAGACCTACCAAAGAAAGTTTACTCTCCACATAATAATCAAGTCACTAAGCATACAGATTAAAGAAAAAATATTAATGAAAAAGGCCAAGTAACTTAGAAAGGCAGACCTATCAAAATAACACTTGACTTCTCAATGAAGACTATGAAAACCTCAACAGATGTTATTCAGATAATAAGAGACCACAGATGCCAGCCCAGACTACTATACCCAGCAAAACTCTCAATTACCACAGATAAACAAGATATTCCATGGCAAAACCAGATTTAAATAATATATATCCACAAATCTAGCTCTACAGAAAGAACTAGAAGAAAAACTTCAACGTAGCAAAACTAGAAACACCCATGAAGCCACAAACATTAGATAATCCCACAGAGGGAAACCACACAAAAAATAACAGGAATTAACAGTCACTGGTCATTAATATTCCTTAATATCAATTTTTTATAAAAAAAAAAACAAAAGCTAACAAAATGGATATAAAAACAGGATCCATCCTTCTACTACATATATAAAAAAAAAAAAAAAAAAAAAAAAAAAAAAAAAAAAAAAAAAAAAAAAAAAAAAAAAAAAAAAAAAAAAAAAAAAAAAAAAAAAAAAAAAAAAAAAAAAAAAAAAAAAAAAAAAAAAAAAAAAAAAAAAACATGTCTATACTTCAAAGACAGATACTACCTGAAAGTAAAGGATTGGTAAAAGACTTTTCAATCAAATGGACTTTAAAAACAAGTTGGTGTAAGTATCCTAATGTCTAAAAAAAACTTCAAACTAAAATAAGTTAAAAAAGATTGGGAAGGACATTATATATTCATATCAGGAAAAACACATCAAGATGAATTCTCAATCCTGAAAATTTACATCTCAAATACAAGGGTATGCACATATGTAAACAAAACATTACTAAAGTTTAAACCTTAAATCAAACCCCATAAACTATTAGTGGAATATTTCAATACCCCATTTTCACTAATGGATGACAGAAACTAAACAGAGAAATAAGAAATGTAACAAATGCTATGACTCAAAAGGAATTAAAAGTTACATACAGAAAATTTTACCCAAACACAAAAGAATATAATCTTTTCTTAGCACCCTATGGAATGTTCTCTAAACATACCTGGTCATAAAGCAAATATTAATAAATGCAAAAATATTAGAGTAACTCATTACATCATATCAGACCACCCTGGCATAAAGTTGGAGTTCAACAACAACACAAATTATAGAAAGCCTACAAATTCATGAAAACTGAACATATCTCATTATAACCACCTCTGCATCAAAGAAGAAATAAAAAAATTAAAGACTTCATAGAATTCAATGAAAAGAATCCACAACATAACCAAACTTATGGGACACAACAAAAGAGAAAAATTTTGAGCATTAAGTGCCTACATAAAGAAAATAAAGCAATCATTAAAAGAAAAAAAAACCCAGGACAAAAGAGTTTCAGTACAGAATTCTACCAAAATTTTAGAAAAGAGCTAAAAACCAAAAGTCCTCAAATTGTTCCACACAAAAGAAACAGAAGGAACATTGCCAAACTTTTTTAGAAGGCTACAGTCACCCTAATCCCCAAACCACACAAAGACACAACAAAGAAAGAGAATTACAGATCAATATCACTCATGGACATTGATGCAAAAATACTACTAGCAAATTGAATCCAAGAAGACATCAAAAACAAATTTATCCATCATGACCAAGTAGGCTTTCTCCCACAGATGCAGGGATAGTTCAAAAATCTGTCAAAGTCATCCACCATAAAATCAAACTTAAAGACAAAAACCACATGATCATCTTGTTAGATACTAATAAAGCCTTTAACAAAATCCAGCACCCTTTCATGATAAAGGTCTTGGAGAGAACAGGGATACAAGAAACATACCTAAACATAATAAAAGCAATTTACAGCAAGCTGACAGCCAACATCAAACTAAATGGAGAGAAACTCAGAGCTATATGTCAGAAACAAGACAAGGCTGTACAATCTCTTTATACTTATTTAATATAGTACTTGAAGTCCTAGCTAGAGCAATAAGACAAGAAAAGGAGATCTAAGAAATAAAAATTGGAAAGGAAGAAGTCAAACTTTTGCTATTTGCACATATTATGATAATATACATAAGTGACCCAAAAAATTATGCAAGGAAACTCTTACAGATGATAAACACCTTCAGCAAAGTAGCAGGATACAAGATTAACTCAAAACAATCAAAAGCCCTCCTATTCACAAATGATAAAAGAGCTCAAAAATGAATCAGGGAAACATTACCCTTTAAAATAACTACAAATAATATAAAATATCTTCGGGTAATTCTATCCATTTAAAGACCTAAATGGCAAGAACTTTAAGCCATTGTTGAAAAAACTGAAGAAGATATCAGAAAATTGAAAAATTTCCCATGCTCTAGAATAGGTAGGATCAACATAGTAAAAATGTCCATCTTACCAAAAGCTATGTACCAAAAGATTTTATGCAATCTTCATCAAAATACCAGCACAATTCTTCACAGGCCTTAAAAGAAAAATAATCAACTTCATATGAAAATACAAAAAAGACCCAGCTTTACCAAAACAGTCCTGTACAATAAAGAAAATAATGGAAGCATCACCATCCCTGATTTCAAACTCTACTATAGAGCTGTAGTAATAAAAACAGCTTGGTATTGGCATAAAAACAGACATGTGGAATAGAACTGAAGACTGAGTACTATTCCTCAAAGAGAAGACTTCTGGGTCATATTCAGCTTGATTCTTCCAAGTCTTGGGTCCAAAGAGTGTGCTGTTCTAAGAAATAGGGACTTAATTTCAAGTTCTAGAAGGTAACTAAGGGCAATGGCAATAGCCTGTGTTGGTTTGGAATTTTCTTGTATAACCCTAACCAACAGTTCCAAAGGAGGCTTCCCATGCTTGGCATTAGAAGTTTTGTCAGGTAGTTTACAGCTGTGTGTGGAAATCATTATCACTCCAAACAACAAAGCTTTATTTAAGTTATAAATACATACATAAATATGTATATAGTTATATTACATATGTATTTTATATATATTATAAATGTATTTAAAAATAAGGTTTTTCTATGACCTTTTACAACCATATTTAGAATATTTTGAACACTAGAGGCTCATTTGGCTTTAAGAAAGAAATTGAAGAAAATATTTATTGTTTATTAAGAATAATCATTCAAAATCAGTAGGACTGCAAGAAGCATTGAATAAATTTGTTTATTCCAGAAATGTCATTACAAAATCTAATGTTCAGAATCAAAATCAGTTCAATCTACCTCTGCTGTAAGTTGAACATGGCCAATCCCCATAAGCATTGTACTTTAAAGGCTTGATTCCCAGTGTGCTGCTACAGAGAAGTGGAGTCTTTTGGGGGTTGAGCCTAATTAGAGGCCCCTGAGTCAAAATGGAGGTGTTTTTTAGAAGAGAAGAATCTTGGCCTCTATAGTGAAGTGGTATCAGTTTGCTTGTCACATGTTTTCCCCTATTACTATGAAGCCTCCAGTCAGAGGGCCTGATGATCTCAGGCTGTAATCCATTAAACAATAAACCAAAATAAACCCTGGTGAGATAAGTGAATTATGTCAGGTATTTCATTACAGTAAAGGAGAGCTGACTATCAAACTCATTGAATGTATTCTCTAGGAATGCTTAAGAGGTACTTCATATGAAAGAAGGAGAAGAATGGAAGAAAAAAGAGAAAGAAGGAAAGAATGATGTGTTTTACTTTCAGTGCTTTGAAAAAGTTAAAATCTGAAGTTTAAGATTATGAATGCCAAAAGCCACACCTATAAAGCCTCACCAACATGGCTTTCTAATTGTGAGATGAACAAAGACAAAACCAATAGACATGTTCAAGTGGAAGCAGAAAAGACCACAAGGTTGCACCCTTACAAAAAGTTACAGGTAACTAATGAATGCTAATTATAACTAATTATAACAATATAATAATACTAATTGTAACTAATGGAAGAAAGAGTTTTCCCCATGGAAGAGTACATCAATTGGCTGTCTGATACTAAATGATCAGTTCTGAAAACATACATACAAACAACATTATACAGATTGGGCAGGTGGTATTTATATAGTTAGAAATATAACATGCACACACACATATATATACATATATATGTAACAATGAAATAAGGGAACACATATTTCAAAGAGCAAGGAAGGCTTAGAAGAAGGAAAGGGGAAAATAATGTAACTATAATCTCAAAACTGGAATTAATTTTTAAGTAAAGATTATTTTATGTGTTGTATTACATTCCCTATCTCCTTCTTCTTACTACTTAGAACTTTTCATGAAATAGAGTGGGACAGAGTTAGTACCGTTAGTATTATAATATTTTGACTAATTGATTTATTGACACCATTCCACCCCTGGTATTGTTCTTTTTGGTCATCCTATAGTACTAGCATCTCCAAAATTCTGAAGTCTTCTGCTGCAACTTGTCTATACTTTCACCAATAGCCTTTCCTTGGCTATCTACATGGTGTCAAGCTTCAAATTCTTTCTGTGACTTCTTCAGTTTTGAGGCTTCATTTGCTACCGACGCTATACCTTCTCCATAGCCTATCCTGGCTTCTCAAAGTGACAAGCCTCAGCTGCTTTTTGTAACCCCATTCATGCTTTCAAACCCAATATTGCTTGAGTGACTCTTATACTACCAAATTGGACTAACAGAGAAAGGTAGAACCTTGACCATCTCTGGAACACAACTTCTGTGTTCAGACTTTCAGGAGACACTTTCCCAAAAGACTTTTTCTAAATAATGCTAGTCTATTCTTTTTTCATAATGTTTTTAATTGATTACTTGGGGATTTCACATCATGAATTCCAAGCACACTCATCTCCCAAACCTCCCAGGTCTGACCCCCATCATTGTGACCTCTCCCCGACAGTAATAAAGGAGAAGAAAAAGATCTAATTTATGTTGCCCATATACTTTCTGTCTAGGCTGTTACTCAGTGTGTGTGTGTGTGTGTGTGTGAATACTTGTCAAAAACAGCCTCCTTGTCCTTTACATTTAACAAGAACATAGATCATAGTCTTAAATGTTGTTGCTAGTGATTGCATGGACTATTGACATCCACATGATCTCTAGTGTCAGCATGTACCATGGATATTATCATGACTTCAGTATGATGTACAACCATGGACATCTTCACAGCCTTTAGTAGTAATGTCGGCCATGTCCATTAACACAGAGCCCAGCTACAGTGAGACCACAGAACTAGAAATGGCCCTCAGTGGAAGCACAGACCCAGAAAACACGACAACCTCAGGTGGCAGTACAAGGCATGTGCATCAACATGGCCCCTGGCAGCAGCATAGCCCACAGGCATCAGCATAGCCAAAGGTGATGGCCCAGAATAAGGAAATCTGTATGGCCTTCAACAGTAACTCAAGTCAGGGACATCAACATGGATCTAGGCTGCTGTAGGACCATGGATATCCACATGAAACTCAGACTTCAGCACAGCCCGCAGTAGTGGACCACAGATACCAAAGTGGCCTTCAGGACCACAGAGATCTTCAAGGACACACAGTCCAGAAAATAAACTGTTCTTTGTCTTGGACATTCTCTCATTGCTCAGAACCAGGAAATACTGTGGCTGTTCAGTCTGAGTGCAAGCTCCAGGTTGCTTCACCCCACACTATTGCTCCTACTCATCAATGACATGTTCCCACATGCATGCAGGCTTCTCTTAAAAGGATCAGTATAGGCTCCAAATACTCTAAGACTAAGTTCTCAACACAAAGGAGTTTTATTTTACCCAGAGGGACAATGGATAAGGGATAAGAAACAAAGATAAGAGATAGAGAATGAGAGAGGAAAAATAGGAACAAAGGAGAGGGGGCAGGGATATTTGGAGTGGGAGACCAAGAAGTATCTCTGGATAGAAAGAAAACAGATGTGACCCATAGGCAAATACAAGCTTATAAAGGTAAAAAGGTAAAGCCCTGTGTTGGGATGAGGCATTTAATTTTAATTGGGAATGTTAATTAGGTGAGCCAAAGGGAACTTTTGATTGGGGAACTTCAGTACTTTGATAGCTAGACTTTGGTAGTCAACCACAGGAGGAGGAAGTAACAGATAAGGGGATAGACCTTGGTGGCTAGCTTTAGGAAGATAATCTAATGAATATTAGCGAAGCAGAGGGAATGAAGGAGAAGTGCAAGGCCTGCCAGAGCTGTGTTTGGCATGCATGGGCTAATTGAATCCCTGCATCTCTCACATCTATTACTGCCACCATTGGGTCTCTAGTTCCATCTCTTTCACCTGTTCCTAGTTTATTCCCACCTCTCCAACAAATATTTATTCATCATGGTGGTATTGGAAATTACAGTGTGTCATATATATACATATATATATACATATATATATAATATATTCCAGACAGCTTTATATGCAAATATTCATTTCACTGAGTCATTGGTCTGGTTCAAAGTTTCTGATTTATGAAGCACCATAATTACTGGACCATTACTGAGATTTGTCTTGGATATCCAGCTGTTGCCCAGGGTCAGGTGATGCTAGGCAAGGGCATCCAGGGTCAGGTTCTGTGAGAGCTCCTTGCTGCTGCACAACTCCGTGCCCTTGATGCCTGCCCCCATCCACAAGGCTCGACCTTCACCAGAAGTGTTGAGCTTGTAGGCAGGCTGCGGGCCTAACCACGGAACTCTATGTTCTCCATCCACCAGTTGGGCAAGCAGCACATACTACACACACAATTAGTCTATGTTGGTGGCCCATTGACTTGGGAGCTCCAGGACACCATACACATAACCCTATCCTTAATGTCAGAAGGCACAACGACTGTGCCTGTAGGCTGAAGGCAGCACTGCTGCTCTGCATCCTCCATCAACCAGCATGGCAAGTAAAAGAGACTGAATCTATGACAACTACACGCCGGGGGCTGGTTGCTGGGCCTAGGGTAAGCACTATTCAGCAATGACCTATTTCTGCAGGAGTCCCAACAGCTACACATCTTCCTATGATTGGTGCCAAAAACCCCAGGGCTCATCAGAAATGACTTTTGTGCTTTCAGCCTGCTCACTGAGACACGGCTTCGAAGGACATAGATTAGTCGTTCTTCATGCACGTTTCGGTTCCCCCATCTTTCCATCTAGTTTCCTGAGTCTGCACTTTAAAAGTTTTCATAAGACATGCCCTTTTTAAAATTTTTATTTGTTCCAGAGCTATTGCAGGCCCTGCAGACTTCTTTTCTGCCACAATGTCACCCCTCAGAGCCTCCATGTGTCTCTCAGACTCCTTGGAGCTCTACAGCTGACGCCTAGCAACTCAGCCGTCTTTGTTTTATGGTGGATTTTGTTTCTTTAGCCATTCAGCTAATCTACCTTTTCTATTGGAGAGAATTGAGGTTAATGTGTGTGTGTGTATGTGTGTGTGTGTTGTGGTCATTTCATTGTAATTTATGTTGTCTTGTGTACGTATTCATGCTTTGTATTTCTTAATTATAGTTTTAATTGTTTTCTTAGAGTCTCTTGGTTATGTTTATTTTTTTTCTTTCAGTTCAAAGTATTACTTCCAGTATTCTGTTCAGGTTTCTCTTTATTGTTGCATATGAATGTTTTTAAGGCTGTTTCTATTATGGAAAGTTTTTCTTTCTCAACTATGGCAGATAGTTTTGCTGGGTAAACCAATGTAGGTTGACAATTGTTGTCTTTTAGAACTTGGAGTGTGTTGCTCCAAGTTCTGACTTTCAGATTTCTATTGAAAAATCAATTGTTATTCTGGTGAGTTTTCTATTATATAAGACTTGAATTTTGTCTTTTGCAGATTTCAATACACTTTTTAAGTTCTGTATATTTATTATTTTCACTATGATGTGCTACAAGGAATTTCTTCACTGATATTGCCCAGTTGGTGATCTTTGCATCTTCATGGACATGTCATTTGTTTGTTTGGAGCAGTTTTAGTCTATGATCTTGTCAATAATCTTGTCTATGTCATAGACCTGGGAGTTTCCCCCTCATCTCTGCCTACATATATTTTGAAGGTGTCTCACATTTCCTGGATGTTCCTTTCCTGTGTTTTAAATTTTTAGTGCTCTTTGCTTGTTTCATTTGGACCTTCTACTTTGTCTTCATCCTGATAGTCTATCACCTGCTTGATCCACTCATTCTACTTGTGAGACTTTCCCTGAGTTTTCTGATTGGGATATTGAGTTTTTCAATTCCATCTTCATTTTATTTTGTGTTCTCTCCAATGTTTTTTATCTTTTTATTAAATTCAATTTTTAAAACCTAAATCATTGTGTTTATTTTTATTCTGTTGGCATTCAATGAAGTGATTGTGTCTTTTTTAAATTCCTTGAATTAATAAAGGTTAATGATTATTCTTGTAAATTTTGTATTGAGTTTATCAAAGAAGTTCTCATTTGATAAGACTATGAGTTTGAAAGTAGCCAGGCTGTTTAGAACATTTATGTTGTTTCAGTTCTGTGATTTGATATGAGAATGTAAACGTCTTTCTTTTGCTAAGTATCTGATGTGAGAATCTGTCCTACCTTAGGCCAAACCAGTGTGTGAACTGTATAACGAGAATTAGACAAGGTAAGCTAATAGCTCTGAAACTATGGGTCTGTACTGAGGCCTGTGAATGCAGAGGTAGCAGCTAGCAGAGTGAAGGATGGGAGATAGAATGGATGTCTCCCCAGTCAAAGGTGGAGCCATGGATCTAAGCTAGACCTGTGGCTGTCAAGATGGAGACAGGTTGAGTGAAGAACGAGAAAGGGAAAAATCAACTGATCCAGCAAACCTGGTTCTTTGGCTGGAGTACAGAGGCCTGTGGGTGACTATGAGTGAGGTCTGTGACAAAGGAGGGATGGCAAAGGACAAGGAGCAACTTACCCAGTAAGGGTGTCTCATGAAAAACGTGGATCACAGGCCCAAGCTTCTGGAGCTGAACTTGTGAGAATGCAGAAGATGGAAGATGGGGTAAGGGTGGCAAAGAGAAGAAACAACTTACCCTATACATCATACAATATCTATGAATTGAATATGATCTTCCATTTATTATGTCTTTTAAATTGTCTATTGTTCATACAAAGGAATTCTGCTATGTGTGTGGTTTTTACCAACTATTTTAATTTCTCTTCACTAATTCTAATACCTTTACATTTTCTGTTTTTTTAAACCTTGACATATCCAAATCGTAATCTGATTTACCTTTTTCAGTAACTAATGGTGTCTTTCTTCTATTTATACTGTACTATTTATACTGCCTAGCAGTCTAGTACACATTTCAATTAAAACATCAAGTAACTCTTCTCATCTTGTTTCTTGTACTATCATTTTCTTTAGAGATAGTATCAGTGGGATATTTATTGAATCAAATAAGGAAGCTTTCATTTATGTTAGAAGCAATGGTTTATCTAATCACTAGTAATTTCTTTATAATATTACCTAAGATGTATATGCATTCAATTAAAGCATATAGCTGTCCTACAGTTATACTAAGTCACATGATAATACCTTTGCCACTAAAACATGAACAAATTTCTGAAAGATATTTTGGAATTTTGGGGTTTTTTTTCTGATATTGATACCCTTCAGGCAAATGCTAGGGCCAGCCCTTGATTGTCAAGAGATAATGCAGTATACAATCAGTCCAAATCCATGTATTGACATCTGTTTGGCAATTTGAAATCTATGATGGTTCAATAATTTGAACCATGGAAATGAGCACATGCTTCCTAAGAGCTATTTCTCCCTTAGAGATGTGTTAAACCTTTACATGTACATGACTGTCACCAAAGCTTTCCACTTGCCCTATCTCCTTTCTTACTTCCAAGAACATGAATGCAACCATGATAGATGTTCAAACCTGAGAACTATGTCCTGATATTCTTCTCTAACCTGAGTCAGATTCAGAGTGTAGAGGAATATACACTTGAGAAAGACACAGCCCAGATCTCATGCTCAGTTCCCAGATACTCTGTCAGTAGCAGGTTCTTTACTTCCTCAATGCCTCCTCTTTAAAACAGGACAAATGTTTTGCATAAATTATATATTTGCAAAAGAATGAGAGGTACACAGTAACTATCCAATAATTATAAATTTTGCAATCTAGTAAAAATGAATTTAAACTTCTGTTCCTTATAGCTGAGCTTATCCACATTTTCTATTCCTTGTTTGATAAAAGGTTTGTTTTAAATTATCATTGAAATTTTTAAGCATTATTATGCCTATGGATAACATTTTCTCAATGTGAATAATTATATTAACAAACTTAGTAGCATGATACCTATTTATTCCTGGACTGTGTTATTGTTTTTAGACTCAGACTTGACATGGATCTTGTGTTCTCCATTAAATAAAATCTCTCCCTGGTTGGTGGGAGCAATAGCCTAGATACACACTATACCTAATTTATTTCTACTTCTTTGTTCAGCTTCCTATATAACATCTGTTATCTATCACTTATTCCTACCACCTGCTTTGAGAAAGATGTTCATCCTCGTATTATCATCTTAATTCTTAGTGTTGTGCATAAGTTAAGTTGCATAAGCACTTGATCAAATTCTCATAGTCCCTACTTTTACCCATTGCTTCTTTTCTTTTTTGTGAAGTTGTTAATGATAGCAGAATCATGAAAGACTTTTTAATATTTGTTCAAAGATGGTAGCAGTCTGAAGCTTTCAGCTGCACTGTGGTAAGACTCATCCTTCCAGTGGTAATACTGAAGAAGAGATTGATGATGACATATATCTGGAATGAGTCACAAACAATAAACAACAGTTGGTTGGCTAATAAGGACCTTGGACAAGAATGTGATTAGACCTAGGAAAAATTAGATGTGGGAAGACTTCTGCAAATAAGTACAAATATATGGATGTTCTGTCCCACATAAAGCTTCAACAAAGAGCAGCTTCTGAAAAGTACCATTTTAATAACCATGTACAATATAATCTATTATTGGAGTCAGGAAGACAAAGTTGGTGGAAGCAGGACAGAACTTATGCTCTATAAGCAACATGAACTTTCATTCACTAAGGCCAGTCTGGCAAGAGCAGACATCAACACAAAACTCCAGACATGGCATCATTTCCCAAGGAAACCAGCCAGCCACCTGGTAGCAGGTTGATTGCATTGGACCATTTTCATCACTGAGGGAATCACTCTTTGTTCTCACTGGGAAGACAAAAAAACTAAACTCTTACTAGTATAATTTTGCCCTTTTACATTTCCTTCTTTTGATATTTCTGACTTTTTTAAAAAAAATCATAATAGTATATACAGCATTACATGTAACAAAGAAACTCACATTATATCAAATATTGGGATTGTGCCCATGGAATTCACTGAACCATTCTGATCCCCTCATGTAGAAACAGCTGGTCTAGTAAAATTGTGAAATGGTCTTTGGAAAGCTCTATTATGATTCCAGCTGGTGAGAGCATCTTTTGAGCTGCAATCATATCTTTCTATGAGTATGATAGGCTCTAAGTTCATGTAAACACAGAAATGTTTTTCTTCAACTCAAAATCCAAGAGACTGAGAACCATGAGAATGTTATTTTTTAAATTGTTCCTTATGAGTTTTGTTTCTTTTCTTTGAAACTTTGTCTTCTGTTGATTTTTAGGCCTTATTTCCTAAAAGAGAAATTGTGCCTTAAGAAAATATACTTTTTTCGATGGAACTGGAAACTATCATAGGTCATTTCAATCAACAGTGAAGCCACAGTAGCAATCTCCTCTAGAGATCTGCTCCCACTTCCAATATGTTGTTATATAAGTTAATGGAGAGTTGCAAAAATCTTATGTAAATGGAACAGTTAATGATGCAGACTCTTCAGAAATGAAGATTTGGGTCACTTGCTGTAGTAAGCAACCACTGTTAACTAAAGCACTAGCAAGAAGCAAAGAAAAAATAAAAGAAGCTCTAGGTGTAATTTATTACCTTATGACCAGTTATAGTCCAATCTATAGCAGATAATAGTATTTCTTACTTTTTTACTTCAAAGAAGCTGTGTGTGTGTGTTTGTGTATATATGTTTGTGTGTATGTGTGAAAATGCCTGCTTGTGCACTGAATGCTCTTTGACTTGCAATAAAAATATATCACAATAAACCCACTGTATGTTGAAAATATCATAAATTTACTATATATCTGACACCAAAAACACTAAACCTAATACATTACCAAAACTGTGCACTATAGAGCATTTAAAGCAGACTTGGGAGCCACAGCTAGCTGTTGTTGGCCTGGGAAAAGATGAAACTTCAAAGCACTATGGCTGTCACTGGATGTCTACTAATCTGTCATGAAACTGGAATGGCAGAAGAACCATTATAATCATGCATCATCCTTATGTATCAATTTCCTCTTCCATAATACCTACTCTAATAAAAATAAAAAGTAAAATATTGGCTAACTGTATCTCAGGATTAATTTTATAGGATATTTAAATGTGGATTTGTCTAGATGAAAGAGAAATGAGAACCTCCTAAAGGTGAATGAGGTGCATCCTCTTTGAGAAGAAAATTCTCAGATTTGCCAATTTCCTCTGACAAGATGTTTTATCATCAAGAGGGCAGTTACCTAAGCTTTGGGTGGAAGATGTTTTGTTTACAGCCATAACTTGAAAGACAGATATGACTGATTATGAAAGTTGTATTGGCAAGGATTACAGTAGACTGGACTGTGCTAAGTTTAGTTTGCCTAAAATAAGGAACTACATTTCCTAGAATCCCCTTTACCATATTGTTCAGAATGAGAGCTGAGCCAATACTCTATAGAATTATGAGTGATGTTTGTCAAGGACAGAGTGAAAGCTGACACAACATTCTATAGGATTATGAGTGAGGTTCTTAGAAATAGACAAATCAGGAGTCATCAAGTTTGGGCACCCACATGTGTTTCTATAACGCCTTCATTTTCCCTGACTCCACATTGCTTTCCCTCTGCTGACTTCATTGACCCTCATCTACTTGAGACCCAGAGAGTTTATAGCTGCTAGTCTCTGGCTCTACACAGACTCTCACTTGAAATCTCTGTCAGAATGAGACATGCTAGACTCCACAAAGTTTCTGAAAATCCTCACTTGTCTATCCATGCAATGCTTTAGCCATTCTCAGATTTGCTAGCTTCCTCCAACAAGATGTTTATTTCCAAGATTGTCTTTTGTGTTGGAAGAAAGTTCTGTAACTCCCTTATTTCTCCATGTACTTACAAGAACTCTGTCTTCTTAACCAAATCTTGACCAATTAAAGGTAGTATGAATACAGAGCTGTGGTTGTGTTGGTCACTCCATTTAAACTCTTAAAAGATTTCGGAGTACACACACAATTGTATATTGTGAAAGTGTGGCTCACCGTGGCATGAAAACCAAACAGGAAGCCTGGAACTAAGCCTGGATATTCACCGGTAATAACCACTCTTTGGTTCTATATCCACTAAGTGGATTAAGCGCAATTACTGTGCTCTGTGTTCAGCGACTGCCACCAGGGGGCAAAGATAATATCTTAATACAAAGCAGTAACAGTGAGAGTTGTTTACTTAATACCAGGATATAAGCATTACTGTACTCTGCACTTTATTCAAGCTACTTCTCATTTCCATGAATCTTGTGGGTTACATATTATTATCCTTGTTTTGCTGAAAAGAAACAGATGTTCAGAATGTAAGTAACTTACCCAGCCCATCTCAACAGTAGAGCAAGCAATCCTTCTAGAAAACAAATGAATACATATTTCATAAACAACCCATCCATGTTTGTCTCCAGTGTTCTCTCATTTCCTATCTGAGTCCTCTTCTCTCTGGAACATGTGTGTCTCACACCAACTCCACATTGAATCCCTTTTTAAACACACTGTATTCTGCCTTCTCCTTTCTTACATTCTGCCAGGAGGCTATCACATAGTAATATTTGTTATGAACAGCATTCTATTGACAAATAATGTCTGTACACTTTAATTATTGTGGTCTTATGTACCCACATTTCTGAATAGCTGATAAATAATTACATCCCAATGCTGAGGCAGTAATGCAAAGCCCCATTATCCAGGTCTCTGGTATTTCCCATGCAGTAATCTCAATGGAAACATCATGCCATATCAAGTGATCATTAACTGTGAAAAAGCCACTCCTTTTGTTTTCCTAAATCCTCTCCATAAAATTGTCAACATTGCTGTCTTCTACAAGATGTGGAGGAGAGACAGTTCAGCTTGGATCTACAGTGTTCAACCATCATCTTCCTAACTCCTGACTAGTGGATTAGTGCCAAGATCTCAAGTAGCTTATAGGCACAAATGTTATGATTGTAAAGAACTCATTGATATACCAACATTGTCAAATGGTGCCAACCTTAGATGATTGGTTGATCATTCTTAGTACATGTGGAAAAACAGACTGAGGAACTTGAGGCTGGCTCTGACCCCTTAATCATCTATCTCCCTTGCACTTAGCTCAGTGCATGACACAAAGTACATGCCTAATTAATGACATGACTCAATTCCTCATCTTATACTTTTATTTAATTAGTTGAATGAAAGCTACTACTTTAGAAAGTTGAATGAAAACAATATGTGGCAACATATTGTTTCATACACCACACAAAGCTGTGAAGAAAAAAACAGACTTGAATTCTCCCTCCCACTCTACATTCTGAAGTAAAAAACCCATCCTGGTGATTCATCCTATTGCCTTTGTTCTTGGTAGTATCAGAGCTGAACTTCAGTTTTCCCTCTGTCTACCTAGAAATTGGAAGAATTATATATTTCATATTTCATAAGATTATTTAGGTCTGATAAGGTATAGAGACTATATGAAGCATCATGGAAATTAACTTTATATTTATATTTTTTAATTAGTATGTTCACATTATTATGTTAACTTTACAAAGAATCCAGCAATGCTAGAATTATTGGACTTTAAATACATATCTCTGCCATTTACTGTAACTCTCTTTACAACATTATATTCTGCATTTGACATCCTCCATAGACTCTATTGTATCTCAAAAACATAATGTAATACAATAAAAACTCAAGGATCATCAAAAATCATGATCAGAATAATATTTAGGAGACACAGAACCTTATGAAACTCTACTCAAAACTGTGTACAAATAGGCCACTTTGTAGAATTATTTGGTTAAAAGATTCATGTCCAAAATCATTCTTATCTCAGTGTGTGTTGAAAGCATAAAAATTGTTGCCAAGCATCATATATTGATCTAGGCTCTAAGTCTGAAAAGTTTTTTGAATTTTGTTTTGCATTAAAAAAGAGAGCATTGAATTTCTGTAAATTTTACAGGACTCCAGTAGTATATTATTATATTTGTAGGTAAAATACACTGTGAAAACTTATTAGCTTCATGGGAATGACACACAAACACAAATATAAACAAAGAAGTTTCTAGTGATTTTGCTGCTCAGATTAAGATATGTCTAATTCCTACCACATCTGAGTTTTCACTATTCCTCACAATAACAGTGCAGTCATTGTCCTGTACAGCTGTTTTGTGAACATTTTTTCCTGGGGCTTCCCAGTCACTGAAATAAACAGTTTGATGGATGGTTTTCAAATGTTCCAGGTGGAGAAAGAAATGTATGTCTAAAGACTCCACAACATCTCTAAATTTTAAAGGAAGGTACTGCCCTTTGAAGATTTTTGGCTCTTTTCAATGCATTAAATACAATTTATACAAAATTAGTAGATATTGTCTGAGCAGATGTCTTTTTAATAAATAATAGTTTTCTTATTACAATGATATTTTTACCTTTGAAAATGAGTAACATTATCTCAAATGAAAAGGACTATTTCTCTCAGATATAAACATAAACTATTCAAAGATTAAAATAATCTTCAATAGAAATCTATTTTACAATATTAAAATTGAATGTAGTCATATCCAAACTAGTTATTTTATAAATTTACCTATAATAGAAAAACCGTGTTGTTTCTAATTTCTTCAGAACTGAGTTGCAGTTTGCGATAGTAGCCAGTAGAGGGCGGGGACTTGTTTCTTATGACCAAATAGTACTTTTTGTATTTACAATGTTAACTTTATAGAGACTTCTTCAAAAACATTTTTTTTTTTTACAAATAGTAGTTAAAGAGTGAAAAGTTAGACATTCCAAAAATAACATATTCAAATTTATTGAGTTTACTTACTACTGATCATTTATCTGAAAATAAAATAGTCTTAAATAATTGGAATAACTGCTGCTCATCTGTGGTGTGGGGGAGGAGGGAGACAAAGAAAGGGAGGAAGTTGTTTTAGAATAAGAACCACATAGAATTAAACTCAGCTTTTAACCTCCCCTCTTGGTTCTTTTTTATCATATGAATTGCTCTTTACAATTTTACATCTGTAAGCCCAATTCTACAATAAAATAAAAGGAAGTATGGCTTTACAATGGAAATTATAATTTATGAAGAAATTTTATTAGTTTAAAATAAAATTATTTCCTGAAATATGTTTATTCAAGGCACATATCACGTTCAAATGTTTCTTTTTTGATTTAATAAAAATCTAAAGAAAAGTCTTCAAGTCTAAAGTCTATACATTGCTTTAAAAATGGCATTTAAGGCTGCTAAATCACTCATATACTCATTGAAGAACATTAGTAGGTAGGTGTGGGGGGGGTCCAGAAATACCACAAAATAGTAGAGTTGATATATTACAGATGTTCCTGATTGGATTTGAAATACAGTCTACCACCAGTTACTAAATGCTTGCTGGGAAGGTGAGACGGCTCCCTAATCATCCCTGGAAAGGCATAATCCAAAGCTGGCCGAAAAGGCAGTGCTGGAACCAGTCCAGGTGTTAGGTAGGGCGACATAAAACCAGACAGCGCTCTTCCTGGAGAAGAATATGCCAGGCGCAGTGGGCTGAAAGCTAGTCTAGGATTGAAACTGTAGAGACTTGAATCTCCTCCATAAGCAGCAGACGCAGCCTCAAGAGGAGAGAGAGCTGATTTATTGCTTAGAGTCCCAAAGCCAATGCCAGCAAGACCAAAATTTGAAGCTCTCTGGAAGGCTGCGTTTTCCAGGCCTGCATGTGCTGAGTCCCTGCAATCTGGCTTATGTTCTTTCCCATTTAAGATCTGTTCAATAGCTTGGACGATATCTCCCTTGCAAAACTGTAGAATGCCTTCTAGGCGGCTACGCCTGTAACCTGGAAAAATTCTGGTAAGAATTCCAAGAGGGTCTCGTGGTCTTGAGGTCACCGTGGAAAGACTGGCTCTGGTAGCAATGTAGTCTCTGATCCACTCACTTTCATTCCCGGATTCCAGGTCAGAGGAAGAGAAAGACCTGGGACTGTCTTCGCCTCCTGATTGCTCCGTGGGGCAAGGAGACTGGATTATGTTGGGTTTGTCTGAGTATTCTGAAATAGGTGGCATGAAGTCCTGTTTCTCCGTGGTACCATTACCCTTAGGAGATGATCCCAGAGAATGTTGTTGGGAGTTGGAGACTAATTCTTCATGTCTTCTCTGGCATGACTCACAGTTATTCTCTTTTGGTTCTGTAGAAAAAAAATAATAAGCAACCATATGAAAAATTTGCCACAACACAGTAATGTCCACTCAAAGACAGTGATGATTGCAAGAATTCACTCACTCATTATATATTATATATAATTAGCAATTTTTATTCACTCATAAACATCTTCATGAATGTCACGTTCTAAAGAGTGCTCAAAACTAACATGGGCTGGAACAGAAGAGACATGTAAATAAAAGAGCATGTAAATTCTGTTACATGTATTTCAGGATTTAAGGTTATACAGTAAGTACCTAAAGCTCTTAACAGTTATAGATCAAAAAAGGAGTTTGTTGTTACTCAAACTTGTCAATGTGGTACCATCTTGGACTTAGAGATTGTCAAAAATGATCAAGTTTTGCTTTTGTCTAAGTGATGTTCTTTTTTCTCCACGAAGACTCTGTGTGAAAAGAACTAAGTTAGCTGTGAATAGAACTCATTAAAAAGAAAAAGCTGGGCTTAAAGGGGAGTATTAATGTCTTAATACTAAATTTCAATAAATAATTTTAACACTCATGATTCAAGTTCTAATTAAGTACCTTAAATAATGTGGAGAAATAAACTGCAAGTGGCATTTCAGATAAGATCAGGGGCCTTCAGGGTGATGTGACTGTAAACCATTCCAAGCTAATGCAGCAATGTTACTGGGGCATCAATCTTAAATTGCAAGAGGACTTAATTCATTTTATGGGAGAGATAATAATAATAAAATATGGTATTTTATGACTTTTGGTAAAAGATGCATTTTCTTTTTCAGCCTACATGAACTGCTAAAGAAAAGATTTTTAAGAACAAATTGCTCCTAATAAAAAGAACTACAAACTTCATAACTGCAATCTGCATGGACCCTGTAAAAACAACATACTAGACATTTATTCGATATTACAACTCTCATTGCAATACTAAAAACAATTTTCAGAAAGAAAAAGGAAGGAAAACATTTTATTAAAAACTCTGATTTTTCAATCTCAACATATTGAGCATAAGAATAAATCAAGAGTATTTCAATCCTTTGCTGGAAAGTTAACACTAGTGAACTAATAACAATGTATGCAAAACCCAAATAATGCTATCTGCCTTTTCATCTCCTGTTGTCTTTTACACACATTTTTAACTCTGAAAAGGTAAAACTATCCAAGCCTTCAGGAGTACTTCCCCTTAACTTTCTATCTCTATAACATTTTTAATGGTAACATAATAAAGAAATGGCAATTTCCAACATTCTTTGATGTTTCTCTGAATCTGGAAGAACTAGTCCTAAACACCATCTATATAAAACTATAAGTCTATAGTTTATTTAAAATGCAAATTATGTCTAATTCAACACTTTCAGGGTCAACATGCTGTCAATACTCCAAATATTAGATGTAAGAAAAGTTGTGACTGTTGTAAGACTGCACACTGGTATTTTCAACTTTAAATAATACAAAAACTTGTCAAATGACATTTGCCACATGGAAATCAATTTTTATTGTTTGTTTGTTCCACTTGCTTATAAATGTAATTCACTGAGTATTGTTCCTGAAACACATAAAATATCAAAATTACATCTTTGCCCTTTTGTCTAAAAATGATTTATTACTTTTAGGTTGGGCTCCCTGGACAAATACATACAAAGAAATGCTGGCTATGAGCTGTGAATAAGGACTCACACCTGTATTCCCAGTACTCAAGAGGATGAGGCAAGAAGATGGCCAGGAACTTGAGGGCAGCCTGGGCTACTTAGTGTCAGGCCATCCTGGGATATAATGTGGAACCCTGTCTCAAAGCAAACACAAAGAGAAAAAAAAGAGCAAGAAATACTGATTGTATATGACTATTTGGAAAGCAAGGTTTCTTTTAAATTCTTTGTATAATTTCCTTCATCTTTGTCCTCTCAACTTCTGGAGATATTTTTATTCATTGTTGTAGTTTTTGATATTGATAGCCTTCCTTCTTTTGAACATAAAGGTCTCTAACATAAGAAAATGCTATTCACCTCTGAATCACTGTAGGTCTTTGTTTTGTGAATAAGTTCAATACAATATCTTACTATAGTTTACGTATATTGTGTAAGAGGAGGTAGTTAATTTAGAAAGCCAATAAAGAAGCCTTTGAAATATAGACTTGCTTTTAATAGCTGAGTCATTTGTGGCAGAATAATCTAATAAAATCATTAGGCCTGTGAAATGAATGCTTTAATACTAGATATTTACATAAATCCATACCACCAGCCAAATCTCATTACCAGCCTAGTAGCTGAAGGAACTCTAGCAACAGAACTCCTCTTTGAAAGGAGTTCTGTAATGTTCCTCCTCAGCCTCTCTTGATCACCCTTGAGAAACGCTTCATGTCTATTGGTCTATTGAAATAAACGAGAGCATGTGTCAAAAGCTGACGTAAGTGAATGCAAAATTTCAGTGCAGAGATAGTCTTCTTTCGAAATTACACCCTGTTTCGCTAAAATCTGCAATTTTTCACAACCATAGAAACTTTCTAATTGTTAACGTAGCGTCTGATTATCACATAACTTCATGTGGTACAACCTGCTAAGACTTTAACAAAATGATTAAAATAAAATGTTCCCTATTCATCGGTCCTGAGGAGAGTTATGAAACTCATGAAAGCACAAATGACATTAAACATTACAGAAAAAGTTAATTCGAGGTCGTTTTATGTAGAGATAGGAACAGGAGATACTGACCATGGCTTTGCAGCCAGAAACTACAGGGCAATACTACAAATACTCGGATGAGATCTCTCTGGCTGTAAACTGACAGACATTGCTGCCAAAGATTTTGCTATCTGGAAGGCTTAAACTTATTTCCAATGGAAACTAAACTTCAGTCCCTAATGCTTTCCACTCCTTTGGAAATTGTGCTTAAAGAGTTAAAAAGGGATGGAGGGGGGCAGGGAGAAGTAGGTTAGTAATTTCAGCTTCTTTCTAAGTTCTAGCTGATGAATAAACTGTCCCAAAAGCCAAGAACGTCATAGCCACAGTCAGTGGGTTTCCCATGCAACATCAGAAGACTCAGGGTCGTTTTTACAACTGGGAAGACTGCAAGCACACTCGCTAAAGTTCTCTCAACACCTGCTAAAGTTCTGCCCACACAAAATCAAAGCAGACTGCACCTAAACCCATTCCCAGGGCGAGCCTGCGGCTGTGATCACCCACATTTCACTTTTTCATTGTCTTTTTCTATCAACTGGGAAACAAACAGCCTTTTCGTTTGTGAAAGCTTGGTATCTATCCCCCTCATAGCCACCCGCGTTGCAGATCCGCATCCTTTAACTTCACTGCTTCTTTTAAACAACTTCAAAGCATCCTTCCAGAACGGTCATTTTCTCGCAAGAAAAGCAAACCAAAAGGGTCTCACCCTGCTTTTCCTCCGCATAATCTTGCTGGAAAACCTCGAAAGCTGGGACCGCTCGGTTTCGGAGGTGTCTTGAAGTGCCGGCTCCCAGCACAGTCTGGGGACTCTCGTTCCTGCTGCTGCCCCCCGACGCTGGAGCCCCGAACCCCGACGGCCCCGGGTACAGGAGCCTTTGCAGCCCACGGGCCTCGCTCTCCTCCTGCGCCTGCTGCCTGCGCAGCGCCACCTGTGCAGCCATGACGCGCTGTCGTTCTGCGATCAAAGTGCACTTGGCACACGCGCAGTCCCGCCATCGGCAGAAGCGCTTGTGGCCCTTGAGCGCAGACACCACGCCGTGATTCCGACAACGGGCGCACTTAGGGGTCCGCGGGTAGCCGCAGCCTACCGTCCCCAGCGCCCTATCCAGCCCCGGGCCGGGAGCGCATCCTCCGCGACCCGCGCTGGGGGCCGATCGCAGGAACAGGCCGGGCGGCCTCAGGAAAGCTGCGGACACCGGGATCCCTGATGACAGGGGTCGCGCCAGCGATGCTGGTGGAGAGGCCCGCAACCCCGGGGTCAGGTGGGGTCGGCAGCCGCCGCTGGGGTCCCTACAGCCTAAAGGAAACTGCTCCATTCTGAGAAAGCGCCTCTGAGGACTAGCGACCCGCAAGAGCGCTGTCCAGAGCTATGGTGGAGATGCAGGCTGCGAACCCGCTTAGGTACTGCAGTCCAGCTCCGGACACAGAAGAAGAGTTTATGCTTCTGGCCCACAACAGCAAAACACCTAGTTCAGGAGCTCCAGAACCTCACCCACAGCTAGCCAGTAAGCCTCTGAGTCCAGACACAAGGGTAGTTGTCCCGAGTTCTGCCAGTCTTCTGAGCCCAGGAGGGGCAGGCTGGAGAGGCCACCCCGCCCACTCTGTTGGCTGGCCAAGGGAGAAGGCCAGGGGAGGGCTTGGGGCGGAGAGTGGGGACTTTCTGGGAGGTGGCCTACTGGAGAGATTAGAAACTGTCCTGATAGGGCTGAAAGGTCCATGATTGAAAAAGAAACCTCTCACCCTCACGGTCTGACCCCTAAAGGAATGGATTATAAAATAATCTCCCTGTCTTCCCTTGAATCTTCTTTAAGCAACATTCGAAGTTCTTTCTCAGGCCTCGTGCTTCTTCTACTAAGTTGGGAGATGTGTGTTTTTTACTTCTCTTCTTTCCCTTTTCAAGATGAAGTCAAGAGACCGAAGTGACAAAGAGATAAGGGAGACAACAAAGAGACAGAACACAACACAGCTTGGAAGACTGTGGCCACTGCTCACAGGAAGTTTATTTTAAATTGCTCCTAAGACAGCTTACAAAGAGTCTAAACAGGAGAACTGATTCCTAATCAAAGTGTGCTTCACGTGCTTTTATTTATTTATATATATGCATATGTGCATTGTATACGAGAGTATGCTTGAAACATTTGCTGACAAGGTCACTGTGAATCTCTTCTGCAACTATTTATGGATAATGATTGTGTTAAAGCTCTCAAAAAATACTTCACTTTTCTCTTGTGAAATACTGAGGAAGGCCGTGAGCATCAGTCTTTATGCTGTCAAAATGCATTCTTGAACTACACACTTAAAGGCTTTAATTGTTAAGAGAAGATCATTTTGCTTCTAAACCAAAGGAGAGAGCATTTGAAGAAAAAAAAAAATCATGAGTGCAATAAATGAAAGGAAGAGTGGGCACTTCTCCAGGTCCTCATGAAAACATCCAATTGCTTTGCTTTAACAGGCACTCATACTTAGCCCTAAAAATGGCAAATAATCAGAGTATTTTAATTATTTCATGATTCTTCCAGGTTGGACAGTATGGACGGCTCCCGCCTGCCCACCCCAAATCTTCACCACTACCACCATCACCTCCTAAGCTACAAACATCCTCTCCCAGAGACAAACTTTACTCCTCCATTGGAATGACCCTGGGAACTTAGAAACATATGGTTATCCCAACTCAAGTATTCTGATGCTTTTGTAGTGAATCTTAAACTATCAGGGTGATGATGACCTACAATCAATGTCTAGAACTACCTGAGACCCCTGGCATTAGTGATAACCAAATGTTTTCGAATCTGCCTAAGGTCTAATAATTCTCTACCGTGGAACTAGTAGTCAATAAATGAAAGATAGGTTTTTAATGCTACTTGATACATAATGATATGAATAATAATAGAAAATCCCCTTTACTGCTCATTTGAAGAATCGGTTAAATAAATAAAAATGTTTAGATTGGCAAAAGCATCTTTGTGTTTTTCTTACTTGCCGAGTATGCTTCATAATATGCCTGCAAAAACCCTGCACATCTAAAATAGCTACGAAAATGTAGCAATACTCTTCTCTTTGCATTAGATCCTAATGCTGCCTTAAAATTATCATACGTGATAGTAGTTTCCATTCAAGAAAGCGAAACCAGTTTTGAAGAAGTGTTTTGGAATTAAGTGTGGGTAATTTGAAGGAAGAACTGAAGTGATGCAGATAAACACACATGGAAGACACACATGTTTCTATTTATGATTTTCAACTCAGCCAACAGACACTCTTGACCTGTAGGAAGCAGGAAGGCTAACTCTGAGTGAATAAAAGTTTTCTCCCTAAAATCAGAAATAGAACAAAATGAAAAAGTCTACTCTCAGCACTTAGGTTCAATTCTACTAGAACAAACCGCCAATATTATCAGGCAAGAAAAATCATTCTGAAGTCATTCAGATCATGATGAACATCATAAAATTCACTCTATCTGCAGATGATGTAAACTATATATGCAAAACTTTTCTGAAAAAAAATTCCGAAAACTAACAAGTGGCTTTTGAAAGTTTGCCAAATATGAGTATTCAAAATCATTGCATTTCTATATATATTGATATAAAGTCAAATAGCCATTAAGTTAGTGGAGGAAATAAACCTATTCATGGTAGCATTGAAATCATATTTGAGTTATTTATAATGAAATTTATGAAAATAGCAAAGTTTTGCTAATATAAATTAAAGATACTACATTCATAAATGAGAAAACAGTTAAGATCACAAGTCTGCCCAAATTAATCTGTAAATTATTCAGTCAGAAATATTCACAGAAACTGTCAGAGTCTTTCTTAAATTCATATGAAAGTGCAGAGGAAAAACTTTATTAGAACTCAAAATATTTTTAGAAAAGAATAAAGTTACAGGGAAAAAAAAATTACCTAATTTGAAGAATTATTCCAAAGTCATGGCAGTGAAAGTGATAATACTGGTGTAAAGAGAAAAAAATCAATAGGACATAACAGTTAGAAACACACCTGCACATAAAGATATAACGAGAGATTGACAAACATGCTGAGATATCTCAGTTAAAAAGGGCTGTTCTCCCAGAAGAATAATTGGGCATTTAGATACAAAACATTGACTCTGACTTATATCTCAAATCACAGATAAAAGGACCTTTAAGTACATTGTATGTCATAATGGCCTTAAGAGAAAGCAAAAAGGGTGATATATGGTACAGTTTGATTTATTCAAAATTTTAGAAATCAATATGAAAGCACAACAGCATGTGTTCCCTAGGATAAGCAAGAGCATAGTAAAAATGAACAGAAGAGATTATAAAAGGTTAAAAGAAAAGAAGAGAAAATTAGTGTGGTATCATTTTAATTGTTGTAATGGTTTTTACCTGTACATACATCTGTCTAAACTCATGTATATATGTATGTATAATCACAAGTTTATACTATATCAGTTGTGATTCGCAAAAGCTACTGCTCTAAGCAGAAAGCACAGACTAATATGTGGGCAAATGAGCAAAACTAGTCCAACTTCAAATCCAAGGCTGGAACAAGGATTCAATTCAAAAATTCTAGAAAGCCTAATACTTTCTCTTCTCCTTCCCTTTTCCCAGGACCTCATTTCTCATCTTATAACAATACTGTGTGTTTTATCTTTTCCTCAAATTATGTATTTTTTCTTATCAGACAGCAAATGAATGCTGTTTCTTTTTCATAAGTCATACTAAGAAAATGATAATGGCTACAATTTAACAGCAACATCACTTCCATCAATTGAAAAGGTGATGTTTTAATTGAACAATATGTATTGCAAATATTTCATTTTCAAATGTGTCCTAAATAATCATTGATAAATGAAAACCTGTGTGGTGTATCAGAAAAAAGGATAGGGTGTTAATAAATGCAATGTTTGACAACTCAAAAACACTTGCTTACTCTGAGATATCATCTTACACCTGTCAGAATGGCTAAGTTCAAAAACACAGATGACAACCTATGCTAGAGGTTCTATGTAGCAAGAGGAACACTCTTCCTTTGCTGGTAGAAATGTAAACTTGTACAGACACTTTGAAAAGCAGTATGGCAGTTCCTCAGAAAACTTGAAAATAATCTACCCAATAATCCAGCAATACCACTTTTGCGCATATAACCAAAGGATGCACATTTGTACCCCAAAGGTACTATGTTCATAGCAGCATTATCCATAATAGCAAGAACCTGGAAACAACCTGGATGCCCCTCAACTGAAGGGTGGATTAATGGATTAACAAATTGTGGTATTATATAATGGAGTACTACTCAGCAGTTAAAAAAAAAGGCATCCTAAAATTTGCAGGCAAATAGATGGATTTGAAGAGTATCATCCTGAGTGAAGTAACACAGACCCAGAAAGAAAGATAGAGGTGGTAAGTACTCACTCATAAGTGGATTTTAAAGGTAAAACAAAGGATAGCCAGGTTACAATCCACAGTCTTTTCTCCTGCAGCCAGATGAGAGGAGGAAGTTAAGATAGACATCCATAGATCCCCCTGGGAAGGAGAAATAGAGAAGATCTCCTAAGAAAATTGGGATCATACGGGGAAGGGAGCAAGGGGAGTTAATAGAGGGAGCCATTGTGGAGTTAGAAAGAAAGAAACACTAAATAAAAAATATTAAATAAAAAAGCACCTGCTCTTCTTCTTAAAGATCAGTTTTATTGCAATTCTAATTCCCTTGCCACCCTAGACCCTGGAAGTCAACTGATATTTTGCTGTTGTGCCATGCTGTGGTGATATATTGTTTGTAATCTAATAAAGCTTTCCTGGAGATCAGAGGGCAGGGCCAGCCACAAGGCTAGTCATAGAGGCAGTGATGGTGCACATCTTTAATCTTAGTGCTCAGAAGGCAAAGATCTGTCTGGATTTCTGTGAGTTCAAGGTCATTTTAGACTACACAAGATTAATCCAGTCCAAAAGAGAAACAGCCAGGCAGTGGAGGCACACACTTTTAATCCCAGCACTAGGCAGGTTGAGACAGAAGTGATGTGGCTGGGCAGAGAACAAAAATATAAGGCTGGAGGAAACAGGAGTTTGGCCCTGTGCTTCCTTGCCCCTGCACTTCCTTCAGTCTGAGGATTTATGGAGACTTTTTTGGCCTGAGGATCCAGTAGTGCTGAGAAATCTCTCTAGTGCCTTATTCCTCTGCCTTTCTGATCTTTAAGCATTTACCTCAGTATTTGGCTCCCAGTTTTTATTAAGACTAATGAAAATTCCTGTAATACTATGCCAACCATACACCTGGATGGGTAGGGAGATAGGTCTGCCCCTGACACTAACAGGAAGTCCTCGGTACACCTATGTATCCATTCGGCTTTGCTCGCCCTATTGACAAGTAAATACAAGTTCATTCCATGGATGCTTTCAAAACTGGTTCATTTAATTTGTCAGTCTATTCTGTAGTTATTTTTTTATCAATGGTCTTGACCTATAAAGAGTCCCACAGCAATCTGTCTGTGGTCCCTTCATAATATCACTCATTACAGCTCTCTGAACTTCACCTAGGGTTGTCCCAGCTCTCACAATTAGGAGGAATTGCCTCAACTACAGTTTTTCTTCCACAGATTCTTGCCTTCTGAGACATGAGTCCAGAACAAGACAACAATTTCTCTTTCAACCTTACTTTTTTTTCTAGGGGTTTTTATGTTAATTCTTCTGGTGCTTCTAAAATTGTTCTGTTTCGATAATCTATAACTCAAATTTTCAAATAGCCTTTTATTTTCTTTATTTGATTGTTGATACATTTTACCAAATAATGCTTTTGGAAGATTTTAGGGCAAAATATAGATAATCTTGAAAAGGAAAAAATGAACGTAACAGAGAGCCTCCCTCTGATATGGAATTGAATACACAAAGCAGAAATCAGCAGAAAATAAGCACAGAATGCAATTGACAGATATCCAGAAAAGCAAAAGGAGGATGTCATGTTCTCAGATAAACTGTTGATAAAGGACAAAAGAACAATATTAGAATGAAGAAAAGATTTGTAAAGGGACTGGACATTTGAGTGGGAAAGTTCTTCATGGCCTAGTTTTACATGCATTAAGTTCATTTCTGTCCCTTGCTTTGAAATACATGGGAGAACACCTTATATGGTCCATTTAGTCCAAGGCTTTCCAAGCCAGACTACATGTGGCAAAGCCATGGCTTGTCAGATGGCCAGAGGCAGATTTTAAATAGCATTTGTCTTTTCCTGGATTTATCTGGGGTATTAGTGAACACTGTCATTTTTAAGAGGCTACATTGTGCAGGATGACAGAAATGCCAACCTAATTTTTTACATTTAATCTTACCAAACCTAATTATTCTATTTTGCAATATTGATAATATTTCATTTCTCCTTGGTTTAAGAAAGATTAATATGTACTTCTCAAAATGACTTATAGACCAAATTATTTCTTTATAATAAATCTTCCTCGATATAAAGACTGAAATAAAGGCTGCAAATATTTGGGCTTATGTCACACAATTTCTTTCCTAAAGTGTCCATGAATTTTAATTCTAACATGTAGCTAACTTGCTCATCACCTCATATGTATAAGGTCATAGTTTTGCTAGAAAACTGATGTTTCACTCTCCTGCACTAAAAATAATAAACTTGAAGTTCTAAGAGGAAAATAATCTTATAAAATTTTATCTCATAAAAAGTGCTCAATTTTCAGACCTCTGGTGAACTGTGACTGGGGTAATTAAATCATACTGTAGAAAAATCTCCAATCATTATGACATACTGTGATGGTTCTATAGGAAAATAACACAGATTGGTAGAAAAGTGCTGAATTAACCAATCCTCTACTAAAGAATCTCAACTTATAGACTATCTCCCTCCTGCTCAAAAAAAAAAAAAAAAATAGGTGCCATTGTAGTTACTTGTAAACACACATGCTGAAACATTATCCTCTTTTTTGCTTACTCTAACAAATCTTAAATCTAATGTGTAAATTGTATACATAACTTGTGGCACTTCTTTTTTATTTTTTTGAGATTGTAATATAATAACTTCATTTTCCTCCCTTTCCTTTCTCAAAACCGTCTCACATACCTCCTTGCTTTCTTTCATATTTGTGGCCTCTTTCTTCAGTAATTGTTGTTGCATATATACATATGTGTATACACATGTATTTGTTTTTTATAAATAAGACCAGATTAGCCCATATAATGTTATTTGCATGTATGTCTCCATGGATATCCAATCAGTTATCCAATACTATTTCTGCTCCCCACCCCCAGCATTCATTAGCTACCTGTGACTCTGTAAGGTTGAAGCCCCATGGGTTTCTGCCCCTCCACCTAAACATGTCTATTAGTGTTGTTCTTATTCAGCTTATGTTCAAACAGTCATGTGGGTGAGATTTTATGGGTTGTAGCTTCTGATATTTCTAGGAGAAAGAATCACACAGCAAACTCTCTACTCCTTCACTTCTTACAAGCTCTTTACTCCTGAAATAACCCCAAGCCTTAGGCACAGATACTGTGTGTTGTACATGTATTGTTTGTAACTAGACTTTAAAATTCTGCATTTTGATCAGTTGTGATGGTCTATTTCTGTTGCAAAGAGAAATTTTCTTGATGAGTGATAAGAACTACACTTATAAACAAGGACAATTGTTTATAATGTAGTTTGGTACCAGAAGATTCCACACAGGCTTATAAAAAGGGGGAACAACTAATAGTCCTATTCAATGCTGATATACCCATGAGCCATAACAATAACCAGAATGGCATAATAATCCTAAAGTTGTAGTAATAGTATAAATACCTTTGCATCAACCAAAGACTATCTAATTGGGAATAAGACCTGATCAACAGGTTTGCCTCCTGGAAACCTAGCCAACTACCCAGTGTAGTTGGGTTCTGGGTCCTGAAGGAGAACGTACAAGCCTTGATTTCTTGAGTTCAAGTTATTCTCTCACCTCAGTTTCCAAGTATCTGGGAACAGTGATACATAGCACTGCTATGGACTCCATGTCTAATTTTTATTTTATTTCATTTTATTTATAAAATAAAGACTTTTTATCCATGTATCCCCTTGTTCCCCCTCCCTTCCCCCTCTGAACCCCTCCCGGTCAGCCTTCAGCCTCCTCCCCCCCCAACCCCTCATCCTTTTCCTCAAAAGGGCAAAAAGTCCCAAGGTGGACCAGTTCAGCATCCACTCCAGGCAAATACGATTTCCTCATCCTAATACTAAGACTGGGTTAGGTGTTCCTCTGGAAAGAATGGGCTCTGAAGTGCCAGTCTGAGCACAGAAACACAGTCTGATCCCTCCACTGGAGGTTCCACATACTGCCCCTGTCAGTGGACAGTTGCCTATCCTTGGAGGGCCTAGTTCCTTTTCCTATTGGTTGTTCTTGATTCAGTGAGCTCCCCAGACCTCCATCCAGCCACCACTGTGAGAATTTTCCTCATAATCCCTATCCCCTTACTCATATAGACTCTTCACCCCTGCTCTCAGCTGGAACAGGAACTCAGCCCAGTGCTCAACCATGTATCCCTGCCTCTACTTCTATTCATTGTTGGATGTAAGTTCTTGGAAGCATAATGGGTTGCAACCAAGAAGGGATGGGAACAAACCATGGCTAAATTTTAAGAGCCGTTTATTGTGTATCATACACTGTGTTCAAGGCATATTATCCTTTTACAAAAAGAAAATGCATTTTCTAAGAGAATTAATCCTCAAGATAGTAGAATATTCAGATTCTGACTAAGTTCCAACTTTCCTCCACAAATCAGCCTTGTGCCCACTGCCATGAAAGTTAAAACAACAGTCTATTGGGTAGCCTGCCTGTGACACAGTGACTCAGAAATGGTACTTGCTTACTCATCAGAATCAAATAGTCCCACTAACAGCAGTATCACTTAAAATCAAAGCAAGAACTTGGAGGAATGTCTCCTTGGATAAGAGCCCATACTGTTCTTGTGAAACACCAGAATTCAGAGCCCAGCATCCATTTCAGGCAAGTTCAAATGCATGTAATTCCAACTCCAGAGATCTTATGCCCTTTTCTAGCTTCTGTGGGCACTTTCACTCATGTACACACACACACACACACACACACACACACACACACACACACACACACACACAAAGTTAAAAATAAAATAAAATTTTGTGTTTATAAAGAAAAAAAAGGAAGGCAAAATCTTTGCAAATTAAATTACACATAGAAGTCCTGAAGTCTTTAATTTTCATGTCTTCTCCTAGTAAAAGTTGGGAAAGTTCTCATAGTCTCTGTTTGTTTTTTGTTTTTCTTTGCCACACCCCACCATGTAAATAGCAGTAAGTCAGAAGACAAAGCAAGTCTTTTCTGGTACTTACCCTACTAGAAATTTGAAACATCTTTTCCTTTTACTCTGCAGAATAAGGGAAGCCAAATTAGATATGTTTTTATTCCTGTCAAGCTGATTTCAAAGGCAATTTTTCTCTCTCAATGGCACTGTTGTGAAATCTTGCCAGTTGGCCTTGGAGAAACAGTTAAAAGCCTTCCTAGGGAGTTCCTATCTGCTGGTTTTGAGAACCAATGTGATTGCCTTAAAACAAGATAGCTGCTAGTGTTTATTCTTAATATATTCTACTGACTGAACACAAAGATATGTAAATCAACCCCTTGGCTATAAGGTTATAACCAAATACCTATTTATACTTCAGTAGGAAGTACTATAGGACCAGAAAACATTTTGCCCATTTGTGCGATAAAACATGATAATGCTGAGCTTCAAAGTTTTACATTAATGCTTTCTGTCTTCTGTCCTTTGCCCTGCCAGTCTGTGGTGCCTATAGTAGAGGTGTCCCAATTAAAAAGCCCCAGTGAGTAAGAAAAACGGCTTCTATTCACCATAAGAAGCCTAAACAAGGTCCCTCCTTGGTTCCTTGCCATTTGTGCCTCCTGGTTTTGAAATCGACTTCTTTGTAAGCATCAGGTGGTTGTGACGATACGTCATCAGGCCTGACAGGGTTATTGTGCTCAGTAGAAGGTAGTAGTTTTTGATCAATGTCTTCAAAGTCAAAGCTTGGAAACTAATAGGTGAACATCAAAACCCAGAGCCATAATGCAGCTAACACGGGACTCTTTCAGGTGGCCCCAGGGATCGATTTAAGTCTCATGTGTGGCTTCACTGTAATTAGCCATATACAAAGGGATGAGAAGATTCACATGAAGACACATAGCTTGAGGTTCATTATTAAATGTGATTCTGGAAAATAATCTTCAGAGGGAGAAAGGGAAAGATCTCTTCATTATGTCTTGCTTTTGTTTGTTCTGTGCCTGATTACCTTATTACTCTTATGGCATCTTTTATTAGCTAAATAACACTATTAGAATGCTTATGGTTGGTTTCTAGTCTCTTATGTCACTATTTTATAATATGCAGGGTGACAGATACTGCCTTTTAGGCCTTTTATGTTTTGTTTTGTTTTCTATATCCTTATTAGTTTTGGAAAAAGGTCATAAATACTTTAAATTGCTTTAAAGCAATTTATGTTTATTTCAGTTTTCTTCTCCAAGAAGTTATTGATAACTAAGAATAAAGAGGCATTTCTTTTATATATCCATGACTGACAATAGCACAATTGTCATGCTCACACCTACAGACACAGCTGTATAGATATGTAGACAAACACACAGGATCTCTTAAAGAAAGTAAAATCACAGGTGGAAAATACATGATAAAAAGTCAAATAAATCCACACTTAAACATTAACGGTGCCATATGCTTCTCTAATATTGAGACACAGTGGGGTGCCTTAAGAAACTCATTAAGCCCATGGAAGTAGCAGCTGGGCTCTGTCAAGATGTCTATTCGCTCCACTTATGAAAGAGAAAAAGAGTGAACATGTCCTCTTCTTCTTGGGTTTGTACTGATCATGGAGGCACAGGATCACTATAGTGAAAAATGTAAGTGCATCTTCTTTCTAGGAACCTAATACGACAAATGACATTTTAATAAATACTTGTTAATGTTTTTCCATAAAGGAAAGTTGCCTTTCTGTTCCTTTTTTTTTTTTTGAATTTTTATCATGAAAAATTTAGACTTTCACAGGATAGCTAACTCATCCAGTTCAATCACACAGCAAACAAAGCCTGATAAATTTTGTGGGCAGTAAAGGAAGCTTCTTGTGTCTGTTTTGACTTTATGGCTGTCAGAACAAAATGAATGTCCTGATAATATCCATCATTCCTTGTGCAGTTTTGTAGGGTTTGGAGAAAGACCTTGATTCCCAAAGCAGCAGCTTTCTCATCTGTAATATGTAGTTTTAGATGCTCCATTTATGTCAGTCACATCAAGAATCTAGTGAATATACTGAGACCCTGAAGTTCTCATATAAATAGAATTTTATGTACAATTTCAAGCCCACTTTGAAATTGAGAGCCATGAAATGAAAGATGTCTAAACTTCATTCCTAATTTAAAGTTCTATGATTCCTTTTTAATATCACTAAAAAACACTCTAATTCATGAAGCACCAATACCAAACTGAGACAGTCTCTGAATTTTACAAGACAAATTCAATATACCACCTTGCAATATAGGAGTTCAAAGTGCACTGAATAGTTAGCATTTTTTTTTGTTGATAGATTACAATTAATTCAATGTCTGTGTTTATGTTTTAAGAAAAACAATGGCATAAAAAGAATTAAAATAAGCCTAAGAAATATGTAGATCGGCCATGTGGGTCCAAGAACCATCATTCAACTTATTGAATGCTCCACAGCTTCAACATTCTCATTGACAAATAGCTAACGAACAAGGTGGGAATGTAAAAGTATTTCCCTTAGCTGGTAGTCAAAACACTGTCAATACCAAATTCCTGTAGATGCCTCAAATTTCAAGTAATTAATTCCAAAGCCACAGAGCTTTACTTCTAAAGATGAATCCTATATTCTTATATGTGATAGCTAAAACCATACTTAGGTTTAGATATGATACCTAACAACTCATATTCTGGAAACTTGATCACAAGTATGGCAGTGTTGTAAGATGGTGAAACCTTTCATGTCTGGAGTCCAATGGAAAATAGCAGGTTACTTTGGACACCAACTTTGTAAACAATTAATTTAGTTTTTAGTTTAGTAGTTAGTCCTCATGAGAGTGACTTGCTTTAAAGCACATGCCTGCCTGTGAATCATTGCCTTCCTGCCATGATCTAAACAAAGTCTCCTAACACATGTAACATCTGTGGATAAATTCAGGTCCATAAGACTGGCTGAGCTTGTGATTTGGACTCTAAGCTGTGATTTAAATAAATCTCTTTTCTTTATAAAATATTGAGTCAGAATGGCAAAGATCAAGTAAACACCTGGCAACAAATTCTGGAGATGTGGTGATGTTTCCCTATCAATGCTAGGAAATAAAACCTCACAGCAGATGTCCTGGTCCTCTGGCACTTACAGTCTTTCTATTCATACTTTCCCCATGTTTCTAAACCCTAGATGCAAGAGTTATGCTGTAGATATTTCCACTGGGGAAGGGCAACCCACAAATATTCTTTGCATTTTAACCAGTTGTGATTATCTGTAAGAATATCTGCTATAAAGAGAAGCTGCTTTGGTGAGTTAGAAACTACATTTACCTCTGTTTATATGAATACATATTTATAATGGAGTTAGAAATTATGCTGGTTTAGTACAGAAATAGTAGTATGTCTCCTCTAAGATTCATGACCTCACTAGCCTGGGATAGTTGATTCAGTTCCCATTACCAGGTATGATTTCCCACCTGTTTATATAATGTCCAACTACACAAATGCTGGTTACTGCCAATATATATATAAATGCCACTATTTCAAATTTAGCAATATCTTACTATGCTGGTCATAATTGTGGTTCATGGGCTTCATAGCTGGGTAGGACCATAGATTGTTTCCCTTCCTTGGAAGCTTTTATAGTAATTTCTGGTACTTTGAAAGCTAAACCAAAGAAAGAAGACTTGCAGATGAGATTCAACTCTGATCTTCAAGGTCTTGTGTCCTAAGTACATGCTGTCTTCAGTAATAGAGATATACTTAAATCTCTGGGAGTCAAACAATGGGTATGGCAATCTCCTATATTATTTTGAGAGTCTCTTGAACTACCCAAACAAACAACCGGAATTTCTTGTACTGAATAATGTTTTGGGTTTTTTTTTAATTATTAGATAGTCCATACTTTAGAGGGTAACATTGTGAGTTCAGTGTCTTAATTCCACTTAAATTATATGTGTATATGTGTATACATGTATGTATTTATATAATTTTGGATACATGAGAAATTTTTGTCATGTATTTTATAACTTTTGTCAAACATTATTAGTGTTATATTTCCATCTTCCACTCCCTTTTTTCTGCTTGATCCCCCTCCCCTCCCCCAACTAGAGCCATCTCTTATGTTTTTCACATTCCCTTTAATATCATTTTATCCTGCTATTCCCTTCTCTTTGATCCTCTCCTCCCTGCAGAGAGTACATTTTCCTTTCCTGGTTTCTTACTAGTTCTTTCTTAAAACACCTTACATGGAGCTAGAGAGATGAATCAGCAGTTAAGTGCACTGGTTGCTTTTCAAGAGGACTCCAGTTTGGTTCCCAGCACTCACATGGCAGCTAATGGAAGTTTATAAATCCAGGTACAAGAGATATAATGCCATCCTCTGGCCTTCAGAAATATTCCATGCAGGCCAGAGAGATGGCTCAGCGGTTAAGAGCACTGATTGCTCTTTCAGAGGACCAGGGTTCAATTCCCAGAAACATTTCATGCATGTGATGCATAGACATACATGGAGGCAAAACATCTAAAATATAAAATAAAACAATAAAATTTTTAAAACTTTTAAATCAACAACCAAAAAACATCTTAAACTCTAAACCAAAATAGTAAGCTGCTGACTCAATAATTTTGGCAATTAATGTTTCAGGTACTTTAAAACTAAATAAAATTTTCTTAATTTGCATAAAAGTTTTTCATATATTTGTTTAGTAAACATGTTTCAAGTATTCTTTATACATCAGAACACATTGTAGGTGACAGTGAAGGCATCTCATTGTATTCTCAACACATTCTTATGAAGTAGTTACCACACAATGAGTTATGTTTTTAAAAAGATAAATGATATTTTTGTGTAAATACAGATATGTTTTTCATGAAAACCCATATTCTTTTCATATGAAATTGAATATTCAAGGTTTTTATGGGAGTAGAAAATCTTAAGATGACCATATATCACATTATAAAGTCAAAAAATGCAAAAAAGGTATATTTGTTTCTATTTCAGTGCCTAGAAAAAAATCCTAGAAATAGAAAGGCAACACTACTTTTGGTCATATGACCATAAGAACATAGCTCAAGCAAATTTCCCAAGCAAGGTCTTTCAGACCTCATAAAAAGTCAACAAGCTGTTGTATCTTGAAAGAAGAAGAATGTCTACATGAAATCTTTTGCTTTGGAAAAATAAAATTCTAGAGTAGCAATATTTTAAGCACAAAAATAAAACTAATAGTACCAATCACTTTAACTGTTGCTATTTTGCAGATTTCAAGGGGTTACATTTAACCTCTAATTTTATACTCCATTAATTTTAAAATGAGTTATATATTTAGCAAATTCAAATGAGAATAATAGGAATAGAAAAAGGAGAAGAATACCAGCTCAAAGAAACAGATGATGTATTCAAAAAATCATAGAAGAAAACATCCCAACTTAAAGAAGGAAATGCCTATAAAGATACAAGAAGCTTACAGAACACCAAATAGATTTGACCCCCCCAAAAAAAAAGTCCACTTGTCACATAATAATCAAGCCACAAAACATACAGAACAAGGAAAAAATTTTAAAAGCTGCAAAAGAAAAGGGCCAACTTACTTACAAAGGCAGACCCATCAGAATAACATATGACTATTCAATGGAAACAATAAAGCAAGAAGGTCTTGGTCAGAAGTTATACAGACACTAAAAGAGCATGGCTGCCAACCTAGACTACTATACCCAGCAAAACTATTAGTCACCATAGATGGAGTAAACAAGATATTCCATGGCAAAGTCAGACTGAAACAGTACCTATCTACCAATCCGGCCCTTCAGAAAGCAATAGAGGGGAAATTCCAATCTAAGGATACCAGAGACACCCATGAAACCACAAACAATCAACATTTCCACAGAAGAATACTCCAGAGAAAGGAAATACAAAGAAGTTACTACCAAAAATGGCAGGAAATATCAATCAGTGGTCACTAATATTCCTTAATATCAATGGGCTCAATTCACCGACAAAAGGACACACACTAACAAGATGCATACAAAAACAGAAGCCATCCTTCTGCTGCATTCAAGAAACACAACTCAACATCAAAGACAGACACAGGCTCAGAGTAAAGGTTTGGGAAAAGATTTTCCAATCAAATAATCCGAAGAAACAAGCTGGTGTTGCCATCCTAATATCTAACAAAGTAGACTTCAAATTAAAATCAATTAGAAGAGACTAAGATGGACATTACTTATTCATCTCAGGAAAAAATTGGTCAAGAGGAGATTTCAATCCTGAATATGTATGCCCTGTAAAGGCACCTATCTATGTAAAAGGAACACTACTAAATCTCAAATCACACATCAATTCTCACACCCTAATAGTGAGAGACTTCAATATACCACTTTCACCCTTGGATAGGTCAACCAGACAGAGACTCAACAGAGAAATAAGGAGTCTAACGGAGGTTATGATGCAAATGAATTTAATAGATATTTATAGAAGCTTCCACCTAAACACAAAGGAATATACATTTTTCTCAGCACAACATGGAACTTTCTCTAAAATTGATTACCTAATTGGTCATAAAGCAAATATCAATAGATTAAAAAATGGAAATAATCCCTTGTATCATATCAGACCACATTGTGGATCAATGGAATCAAATTGAGGATTCGGGCATTAACCTAAAAAGCTAGGAACACCTGATTTTTGACAAAGGGGCCCAAAATAGTTAATGGAAAAAAGAAAGTATCTTTAACAAATGGTGTTGGCATAGCTGAATGGTAGTGTGTAGAAAAATGCAAATAGATCCAAGCCTATCATCCTGCACAAAACTGGAATCCAAGTGGATCAAAGACCTCAACATAAACCCAGCCATACTGAACTTAAAAGAAAAGAAAGTGGGAAATACTCACCAATGAATTGGAACAGGTGACCACTTCCTAAATATAACACCAGTAGCACAGACACTAAGAACAACAATCAATAAGTGGGACCTCCTGAAACTAAGAAGCTTCTGTAAAGGATAGTGTCAATAGGACAAAATTGACAGACTACAGAATGATAAAAGATTTTCACCAATCCTATAAGTGATAGAGGATTGGTGTCTAAAATATATAGAGACCTCAAAAAACTAGAGCCCAAAACCTTGAATAACCTAATCAAAAAATGGACTCAGAACTAAAAAGGAAATTCTCAGCAGAAGAATTACAAATGTCTGAAAGGCACTTGAAAAAGTGCTCAGCATCTTTAGCCATCAGAGAAATGCAAATCAAAACAACTTTGAGATACCACCTGACACCTATCAGATTGGCTAAGATAAAAGACACAGATGACAGCCTATGCTGGAGAGGTTGTGGAGCATGGGGAACACTCCTCCATTGTTGGTGGGAGTGTAAGCTTGTTCAGCCACTCTGGAATGCAGTATTGTAGTTTCACAGAAAACTGGGAATACATCTTTCCAAGGATCCAGCAATACCACTTCTGGGTGTATACCCTAAAGATGCACATTTACTCTCCAAAGGCATTAGCTCAACTATGTTCATAGCAACATTATAGCAAGAACCTGGAAACAACCTAGATGTCCCTCAACTGATGAATGGATTAACAAACTGTGGTACATCTACACAATGTACTACTCAGCAGTAAGAAAAAATGATACCTTAAAATTTGCAGGCAAATGGATGGATTTGGAGAATATCCTCCTGAGCGAGATATCACAAACCCAGAAAGATAAGCAGGGGATGTACTCACTCATTAGTGAACTCTAAACAAAAAAGCAAAAAGTAAAGCATGTTAAAGCTGTAAACCACAAGCACTGACCAACTTGGGATCTGAAACACCTTGGACTGGCTCCTTGGATGCCATTCCCTTCAGAGGAACACCTGACCCAGGCTTGATGTTGGGGTGAGGAAAGTGGATCTGCCAGGGGTGGAACTAAGCCACACTGGGACCTTGTGACCTCCTGCCCTTGCTGAGGAGGAGATAAAGTGATGTGGAGAAGAGAGAGTGACTTGAAGGTAGGAAGGGGGAAGTGAGTTGGAACAAGGTATACATGGATAAAAAATACGACTTTATTCATAATAAAAAAATAATATTTGCAACAAAAAAGAAATTCAACACATAATGTATGTCAAAATCCCTAAGAAACAGTGGGTAAATTTAGACATTTATAAAATATGACTTGGATCAGTTACATCAGCAGTGATAATTATGTTCTCATCATATGGTTACTCCCCCAATTAAAAAAATGAAAAATCTCTTCTATTGACTATTTCTTCATGTTCCCTATTTCTCTCTACCCAAAGCTAACCCTGTGCTGTTTCTACTGCAGATTCCAGAATGTTAGCATTACTGGAATACACCATTCTACCATGCCCAAAGTGTTATCCATATTCTCTAAAGTGTTAACATTTGATAAAAACAGAATAACCTGTGTCACAGAAAAATCATTAATTGCTAATAACTAGTGGGCAATTTTAGAGACTTCTACTTTCCAATTTTATAGATACGGTTCTTGGAAGTCATCCCTGTTGAAGTAATCTCTATAAAATTTCCTAGTAACCTATGGTCTGAATGTCTACAATATATTTCTTTCTCAATAATTGTTTTGTTGCATATAGTTTTAATTTTTGTTAAGGTTATTACCTTTCCTTCATTCTGGACAACACATATTTTATAGTTTTTATTGCATATAGTTTTTACTATATTAGGATTTGAACCTTCCTTTTTATTTTATACAAAAAGGGGGGAGTGTGAGAATTCTGTCATTCCATCTAATAACCAATTGAATGGTGCAGTTTTACCTAATGGTCATAGTCTTCTCTGAAGACATGTGACTCCTTAAGAACTCAATTGGGGAAAGGTCATGCTCTCTTTTCAGCTGGTGAGAGCAGGTGGCGAGTGGCAGAGAAGCATGGTTTCCAATTTTTTCCTATCTCCCTTGGGCAGAATGACAAAAAAAAACTACAGCAGAATCAGTAGCAGTGTCAGTCTTGTTCAGTGTCATGAGTGTACTTTATTTATTGCATTTCTTAATAAGCCTTACCTGCTGCCATAATTTCATGTCCTACTTTACCTGGCACCAAGCATGGGGCATGAACACAAAACCCAAGGATTAAGGGTTCTATGCTCTTATATTTGTTGTTGTGAGCCTAGATTTTAGTGGCTGATCCAACTCTCCAGCCTGAGTGAGGTAACAGGCTCAGAAAGATAGACATGGTATGTATTCACTCATAAGTGTAAAATTTAGATGGAAAGCAAAGAATAACCAGGTTATAATTCACAATCTCCAAGCATCTAGATAACAGGACAGACATTCATAGAAATCCTTGGGAAGGGAAAATAGAGAAGATCTCCTGAGTAAATTTGAATCACACAGAGGAGTAACAAGGAGAGGTAGGAAGAGGTCATAAGAAAATGGGATGGTTGAGTGGGGGGAGCAACAGAGAGGGAGAACAAAGAAATAGGAATCTTGATAGAGGGAGTCATTATGGAATTAGAGAGAATTCTGGTGCTAGAAAAATACCCAAGAACCCACAGGATATTCCTGTTTAGGACTCTAAACAATAGTAGAGAGGGTACTTAAATAGGCCTTTTCCTATAATCAAATAAATGACACCCTAATTGCCATTATAGAACCTTCATTCAGCAACTGAAGAGGACATAAGCAGAGTTCCATAGCTAAGACCAGGTTGATCTCCTATTCCAGCTGAAGAGAGGGAGAAGAGATTATATGAGCAAAGGGATCAGAATCATGAGGAGGAGACCCACAGAGAGGGCTGACCTGAGCTATTGGGAGCTCACTCATTTTAAAATAACATCTGAGAACCTTCAAGAAAAGGAACTAAACCCTCTGAATGTAGTGGGCAGTTTGTAGAGCCTCTTTTACAGAGTTTATTCCTGGTGTATGAAGTGTCTTCTTGGAACCTATTCCCTACAGAGGGACACCTTACTCAGGCTTGACCCTATCTCAACTGAATGGATATGCCAGACTGAACTGACTCACCTTGGGAGACCTTGCTCTCAGTAGAGAATAAATGGATGGTATGGGGTTAGGGACACTGAAGGAAGACTGGGAGGAGTGGAGGGAAGGGAAGCAGTGTTGGCTATGAGGAAAAATCTTTTTAAATAAAAAAAAGAGTTCCATGCTCTACTGAGTGAGCTAACTGGAGTGAGCTAACTGGGCAGCATCAATTTACTTCAGAGATAATGTGCATTGAAGAGACAGGTGGAGCTCTGTGAGGTCAAGTCCAGGCTGGTGTACAGAGAGAGTTCCAGAATAGCTAGGGCTATTATTTAAAAAAAAACTGTCTTGAATGAACAAAATAAAATCTTTATTGATAATTGTTTTGTTGTATATTGTTTCAATTTTTGTTAAGATTACATTTCCTTCCTTCTAAACAATGCATTCTAATAGTTTTTACATATAATCTTACTATGTTAAAGTTAAAACCTTCCTCTTTAATTGGACAAAAGAGGAGAAATGCTGTGGAATAATATTCAATGTATACTGCAAAGATTTAAACTCAAGTTGGTTTAATAGAACACTAATTGGCCAGTAGACAGGTTGGCGGTATAGGCAGGGTGACCAAATTAAGAGTTCTTGGAAGAGGAAGGGCAGAGTGAGGAGATGTCAGTGAGATTCAAAGGAAGCAGAAATGAGAATGCCACACTGAGAAAATGTACCACGTCACATGGCTAAACATAGATAAGGATTATGGGTTAATTTAAGTGTAAGCACTAGTTAGTAATAAGCCTAAGCTACCAGCTGAGAATTTATAATTAATAAAAGCCTCTGTGTGGTAATATGTAAAGCAACTGTTGGGTATTTGGGAGTGGCTGGCAGAACAAAAGCCTCCGTTTGCACATTACTCCACCTTGACAAGTTAGAAGTTTCAAAAAACTAAACTCTTTCTGCGTTTGAGAAGTGACATCCTAGGGCAGACCACTACATCCAACAACAGACATACCAGGGGATGCAGAGATCTATTCACTAATAGGCACAGAATCCACTCTCACTTGGTAAGAACCTAGTATGGGTTTTTCAAAGGGAAGCTGGGCCAACATAGCAAACCCATATACCACTTCTCAATTTGCCCAAGTCTCAAAGGTACACACTTGAAGTTGCCATACTTTTGTAACTGTTACTCCACCATCCAGTGGATTTTATAGAACATAGTATAAGAAACATATAGAACAATGGCATTCTGCTTTTGACACAGCAAAGGGAATGTAACTATTCTAAAATGCAGCAGAACACTCTGTTCTTATGGTTCGTAAGATTTAAACTTAAGACAAACCATTTTGTCTGAGACTAACCCAAGTTTAACAAATCCTAGCTAAGATAAAGAAAAAGAAATACAAAATTCTAAATTCCTTTGACCATCCAATCCTTCATCTCTTAGAGGAGGACTTGAGAAATATGGCTGAAGTTCACAGACCAGGGACTGAGACTCACAGAAGTCTGAACAAGTCACAGGACTAGAAGATTCCCTATTTTATCACTTCTTACTACACATTAATAAAGGCCTAGATATCAAAGCTTCTTTGACCCATTACATTATACCATGATTGGTTTTAATGTCAACTTGCCACAAATTAGAATCATTTCAATAGAAAGTCACACTTGAAGGACTTTTATAACTCCCTTGTCTGTTGTAGAAAGATGTTCCCTGACTGTGGACAGTAACACCTAGCAGTAGCCCAGATTAAAGCAGTATTCAAAAAGAACATCTCATCTTCTGCTATCTTGGCCTTCTCTCTTGTCACTGAGATGTATTGCCCAATGCCACTGCAGCTGATTCCTTTGCTGACTTCAGCATGTCAGTATGGACTAGGAAACAGCAGCTCTCAAGAAACCTCCTGGGCTTCCAGTGTCAGATTGCAGCTACTGAAGCACCCCACCTTTTTTACTGAGTGCCTCACTACAGTGAAAGAAAACAATTGAGAGACTAACTACTGAAGCATTACCCTCAAGGACCAAGTAACAAACAGGTTCTCAGTTTCTCATGTGTGATTCTGCTGTGCTATTTTAAAGCCGACTTAATGAATATATGTGTATGTATATACACATGATGAGCATACATTCATCATATATTGTATATATAATACACACACACACACACACACACACACACACACACACACACACACACACACACACAAACACGTTCTGTTCCTCTAGGGAACCCTGAATGGGAGAACCATGAACTGACTTTCAATATACAAAATAGAATCCCTGGATATCTTTGTGTGATGGAAAAACTTCCAAAGGTACAATCACAAGAAATGAGAATACAAAAAAGAAGGAGAGAGGAGAAGAGGGAGGGAATGCACAGAAGAAATATTTAAAGCAGTAATGACAGAGAATATCTTCAGGTTAATGTTAACACAAAACTTCAGGTCTAGGAAGATCACAAAACACCAAACAGGATAAACACTGAACAACTAAACAACTAAAACCTTACACCTAGGTATGCCATGTTAAAATTATACCAAATATACACTAAAAAAAAAAATCTAGAAGGAAGGTATGGGAAACTACCAATGAAGAAAAAGATAGAACTAAAAGCCTATTACTCTCATAGTGCCTGAAAGTGCTGTGCAGGTCACGGGAGAAGAGAAAATTATTAATGGTATTACCTAGCAGTGAATACTGTGTGTTATAGTAGTGGTCTGGAAGGCAACGTATGCTCATTGCTGCAATAGTGGCATGAAAACTTTAGGGGTACCCAACTGCCTTTGGATTATAATTACATCATTTCCCTGTCCTTATTCCAATCCCTCACATGACCCCTTTCTTTATCCCCTTTCACATCCCCGACCCTCTCTTAAATCAATGATCTCAAATTCATTATTATTGTTACATATAAAATATGTACAAAAATATATAAATATAACTTGCTGTTTTCCTTTAGCATGGCTTGGGTATATTTGATTTCAGGGTGAGTACATTGTACTGGACAATCAATTAGGAGGTTCATCCCCAGGAGAGGATAAATTTCCTGGGAAGGAAACTAAGTAAATGGTTGCCTATAGTTCTTTCTCTAGAGGTGAGAAGAAGCAACAAAAGAATCATAACTTCAGTTTCTGTGAGGCACCCAAGGGTAGCAGCAAGGCCTTCTATTGTTTGGGGATTCTTGGACAGCTCTGACTAACAACTTAAATGAAGCTTTCTCATACCTGCACAGTCTGTGGCTCCTATGGGGAGCAGCCCTAGAAGTAAAACTTCATTTAAGAAATATAGACACACACAGACACATACACACACATGTTGTGTATATATACATATATATACACACAGAACAAGAAATATATGTCTATATCTTACAAGGTATATGTACACATAAATGTATATAGCCAGATCCCTGGAACTTTATCCAACTTCATTGGTGTCATTTGTCCTTCCTCTCCATGTGCCTCTGTATTGACCTCTCTACCCCTCCCACAATTAGAGCTCCCACTGTTTTCCCTATTTTTTCTTTGTAGCACAGAAGCTGGTTTTTTAGCCATTTTTCTTTGATAAAAGGTTTTTTCAAGGACCTTCTTTGTTGGTTTTTTAAATTCTTTGCAATATTAAACACAGATCCTGAATATACACTATGAGTCTATTGAAAGGTTGTTGAATAAATGTATATGTAAATGTGAGAATAAATTTGGCAGATTTTATTGATGTTAAAAATAGTCATTAGCTGTTTATGTTTTATTATTCCATAGAATGTACAATATATCACTTTCTTCCATTTAATAATACTTTGAAACATTCTTTTGAATCAGCAGGTTCAATCTATTAAAAAAATACAATATCATATGCTTATAAAAGTTGCTTCTTTCTCTTATATTGTACAAATTACAAAAAAAAATTGCTTCTTTTGCTGATAAAATAATATGACACCTCATTACCTTTGAATCTCATTATGCCTGCATGACTCTTGTCTTGTGATGCCATTTGTGGTCTCTATCTTCAGAGGATATATCTCCCAGACAGAAATAAAAAGTTAAATCAACTTGCCAAATTGATTATAGCTATAACTACAATAACTAAAATGTACCATACATTTTAACATAATAATGGCTTATAATTAAACATTACTACACTGAAGTTCATGAAAGAAAATCAAAACAAAAGAATAATATTAGTGTAGAAGGTGGGAACACAGACCTAAAGCCCAGGCATGAACGACTTCCCAGTGAGCATCTCACTCTAGTCCATGTGTGAGTCTTTTGTTATCATGCAGCCATTTACTAGTGGCTTTATTCACAACAATCAAGTTGACTACATTGGGTTCCTTTGCTATTGACACAGTTAAGGTTTTATTGTATCTTCTTTGTTGATGTGTATAGTAAGAAGAAGTTTTAGGCCTATTTGTCCAGAGTTCTGGACCTAGTCCCACAGCCAATTAGCCCCAAATAATGACTCAGACACTAATATTAATTACAAGCTGTTTGACCTATGGCTCAGGCTTATTGCTAGCTAGCTCTTGAATCTTAACTCAACCCATTTCTATTAATCTATGTCTTGCCATATGGCTAGTGGATTTACCTGTGTTCCATTATGTCTTGTTCTCTTGGGTAGCAGCTAGCTGCTCTCTGTCTGACGCTTCCTTCCTTCTCCTTTATCTATGCTTGGATTTCCCGCCTGCTTCTAAGATGCCTTGCCATAGGCCCAAATAGTTCCTTTATTATCTGTAGTGGTATTATGATGTTATATTGTAAATAATTGTCCTGCTTACCAGTTTAATAGAAATGCTGATTGACTGAAGGCAGACAGGAAGTGTGGGCTGAGCTACCAGACTAGAAAAACACTGGGAACAGGAAGAGCAGAGCAAAAATGATACAGAGAAGCCAGAGGTACACCACTGAGACACTAGCAGATACAAAGGACAATTATGCTGCTCTGAGAAAAGGTACCGAGCCTATGGCTGAACAAGATAAGAATAATGGGTTAGTTTAAGAGAAAGAGATAGCTAGCAATATGCCAGAGCCATAGGCTGATCAGCATAAAATTAATACAAGAGTCTGTGTATTTCTGTGGGACAGTGGGTCAGAACCACAGGGCTAGGCCAGAAAGACCTGGCCAGAAACTTACTACAGTTATCCAATGGTAATTTATGGAGTATAGAAAGATATATCACATCAGATATGAAGCAAGCCAAGATCAGTTGATTGTTCCACCAGTAATGAGATGACTACCCTCAAGTAACTCAAATGGCAACTTGTTCAACTCTAGAAATGAACAAGCATTTTCTTAACAAGTATATAAAATTATCTTTTTATCTAGAAAGGAAAAATGTATGCAAGCATCTTCAATTTTTTTCTATTACTGTCTCTTAAAGACAAATTACTGTAACTGCTGTTTCTTGACTGATTTCTTTTTTCATTTTTCTATATAATTATTTGTTTTGTGAGCATTTGAGGGTAGGTGGTAGCAGTTGTCAGAGGACAACTTTCAGGAATTGGTTCTTTCCCACCATTATATAGAATGGAGGAATCAAATTCCACCAGGCTTAGCATCAAGGGTCTTTACGCACTGAACCATCTGACTATCCACCATTTTTTGAGACAGGATCTCATACTGACTGTGTGTCTGAGAATAGTCTTGAACTCTTGAACCTCTTTCTTCCACCTCCAGAGTACTGGAAAAAAAAACAGGAATGCAAATACCATCATACCAAGCTGATGGTAAAAATCTTAAAGGGCATATTCCCCTCAAAATTATAAAAAATAATTCTTATGTTTCTTTAACATGGCACATGATTTGCATTTTAGAAATTTTTATGAATTGGCCCTTATCGCATCAGCTTGCAAACCATTTTTATGCCAAATGTGAGTTTTCATAAGTTTCTACAAATCTCTCCAGAGTCCTTTTCAGCTATACACGTCTCTCTTAATATTTTTTCTCTTGGGTGACTTATATGATCAACTTTTTCAAATGTCTGAAAACTGATTAAAATTCAGTTTTTAAAACCTAGAAGTCAAAGAAGTAAAGAAAACTCTAAAATAATTAAAATTCAGATGGAGATTGTACAAAATATTTCAGACTTGCATTTTATAGTTTGTTTGTTGCTGGACTGCTGCTGAGATCATATAAATAGCCTTAAGTGAAGGTGAACATTTGCCTTACATTGGCCCCACAAGTAACTCTGGTTAGTTGAGTTTATTGTCTTATTTGATTTGATAGCATAAAGCAAAGCTTTTTAATTTCAATATGATGATCATTTTTTTGGAAACAGAAGCTATAGAAATTTGCCTCAGAAACGGGCACACATAAAATTTAGTGTTCAATTTCAATGAACTTCAAGGAATTTCCAAACTCAAAACTATTTGCATACATATCATATTACTACATTGACAGCAGATTTTAAATTTCCAATTTTAAATATGACAGTATACTTTACACTGGCTTATTGCTCTTTTGCATATTGGCAAATTCCTATGGGCAGATATGTAGCTAGCATGAAAATACCAACCCTTTCCTTTTGTGTGCATATTCAAGAAATTATGAAGTATTATCATGTGCACACACAGAAGTCCATACAGCCACTCTCTTCCTCAAACACCCTCCTGGAAAAATGTTCTATAAATCATCTACCATATTGATTTCCTTGAGTATAAATATTCTTTATGAGATGCTTCAGTGCTCGATAATGAAGTCTTTTACCCAAAATCTTCTCCATCATATTGAGTACATACTCAGGATTCTAGATGGCCATATTGAAGTTCTATCAGTGTTTCTGTTTGGAATCCTATGCTGCTACATTAACCCACAAAAGATCATTAGTACCAATCTCAACCACCAACTGGACATACTAACAAAACTAAGGATGGCTGTGTTTGTCATGCATTTTGCTCATAGTTCTTCAACATGTGTAACATTGTCAACCATTTACCATGAGAAAATTCAGACTTCACATAGACAGAGTGATTTTTCCAGCACAAAATAATATCCATGATACTAAAAGCAAACAAAAATACCTTGTTTGGAATATTATTAACCATATTTTTGAAAAATCATATATCTAGTCCATATGAGCCATAGCATTCACATACTAATGAAAAGGAACAATTGAAAGAGCTGAACAATGACAACACCATGACATGCTAATATGGACATTAGAAAGTACAAGAGGTGTCAACCCTACACAAAAACTACAGGTGATTAAAAAATTCCTAAAGCTGAATAGATGGTCTTCCCCAGAGAAGAACATATCACCTAGTGAATCAATACAAGTTGACCATAAAAACACACACGGGTTGAGTTCCGGTTCCGGAACCAGGTGCTGTCTGTAGAGTGTGTTCCCATGCACTCTGTAGCAGACAGAGATAAACTCTGACTGCCACAGTCCACCCCCCGCCCCGCAGCTGCTGCTGAGGGAATTTGCACGGCTACCCATCTCCACCTGTTAGATTGGCTAAGATAAAAGACACAGAGGACAGCCTATACTGGAGAGGATGCAGAGCAAGGGGAACACCCCTCCATTGTTGGTGGGAGTGTAAGCTTGTTCAGCCACTTTGGAAGGCAGTATGGCAGTTTCTCAGAAAATTGAGAATCAATCTTCCCAAGGACCCAGCAATACCACTTCTGAGTGTATACCCTAAAGATGCACAGTCATACTCCAAAGGCATTAGCTCAACTATGTTCATAGCAGCATTATTTGTAATAGCAAGAACCTGGAAACAACCTAGATGTCCCTCATCTGAAGAATGGATTAACAAACTGTGTTTACATCTACACAATGGAGTACTACTCAGAAGTAAGAAAAAAAGATATCCTAAAATTTGCAGGCAAATGAATGGACTTGGAGAATATCCTACTGAGCGAGGTATCACAAACTCAAAAAGATAAGCAGGGGATGTACTCACTCATTAGTGGTCTCTAAACAAACAAACAGGAAAAAAGCAAAGCATGTCCAAGCTGCAAACCACAACCACTGAACAGCCTGGGATCAGAAACACCCTGGACTGACTCTTTGGATCCCATTCCTCCTAGAGGAACACCTGACTCACTCTTGAGGGAGGGGGGACAAAACTGGATCTGCCAGGAGTGGAGGCTGAACTAAGCAATATTGGGTCAGTGGGACCTGCCCAGGGAGGGGATGGGGAGTTGTGGAGAAGAAAGAATGACCTGATATGGCAGGAGGGGGAAGGGACCTTGAATAAGGATATACAAGGATAGAAAGTATGACTTCTTTGATCATAATAATAAGAACAAGAAAAAGAAAAAAAAAAAAAAGAATCTGTTCTTCTCCCAGGACTCAGCAGATTCTGTCTTGGCTCTTGCCTGGCTTATTCTCCCAGATCTGTGCAGGCCCCTTGCTAGGTCTATTCTTTTCTCAGAACTGGTCAGACCTCCTCAGAGGTCTATGCTTCTCCCAAAATTATCAGGCATAAGACATGTTCTTTTCCAAGACTGGTCAGACATATCTATTCTTCTCCCAGAACTGGATAGGCTCCCTGCCAGGAATGAGAAACTAAACTTTATTTTACCTTTTTCATAAAATAGCTAGGTCACTCTTTGTCATTCACATTCAGAGGGCCCAGTCAATCCCATGGAGGTTCCACATTGGTCAGTTCAGAAACAATGAGCTTCCCCTAGCTAGGTTCAGCTATCTATATATATTTTCTCATCATTATCTTGATCCCTTTGCTCATATAGTTTCTCATCACTCTATTTGCATGGACTGGGAACTTGACCCAGTACTTAGTTGTGGATCTCTGCATCTGCTTCCATCAGTTGCTGGATGAAAGTTATATAATAACAAATAGTGTGGTCATCAATTTGATTACAGAGAAAGGTCAGTTTAGGGATCCTCTCCACCACTGCTTCGAATTTAGCTGGGGTCATCTCTGTGGGTTTTTCTAGTACCAAGTTTTTTTCTAACCCCACAATGGCTCCCTCTATCAAAGTATCTACTTCTTTGCTCTCCCTCTCTGTACCTCCCCCAACTCAACCATCTCATTCCCTTATGTTCCCTCCTAAATTCTATTCCCCTATCCCCCATGGTCCCAATTTACTCAGGACATCTTCTTTATTTCCCTGTCCCAGAAGGATCCATGCATGTCTCTCTTAAGTTCCTCCTTGTTACCTAGCTGCTCAGGGGTTGAGGATTACAGCCTGGTCATCCATTACTTTACATCTAAATTCCACTTATAAACGAGTACATACTATGTTTATCTTTCTGGGTCTGAGTCACCTCACTAAGGAATTTGTTAGATTATGGGGTGATTAAGTTTGTAAATGTTTTATATTGTGATGTCTATGTTAACAGTGATCGTGAGCATGAAAAATAACATGAAGGTTGTAGCTTAGCAGTGAAAAATTTAAAAATTAAAAGAAATGTTTATTATTAAACACACACACACACATGCAAGTAATGCTATACAGTCTAAGCAGGCTATATGCGGAGAACATACAATTATAAGCATATATATACATTCATGTCACAACTGTTAATGGAGAAAAGAGGCTATGAATTTGAAAGAGAACAAGAGGGAATATATGGAAATGTTTGAAGAGAAAAAAAATAAAAAGGGAAATGATGTAAGTATAATCTTAAAATAAAAGATATGTAGTTATAAACTATATTCTTCTGTAGTGATTAACTACCCTTGACTCAGTCATTTCCTCTAATCATCTTTCAAGATCAGGGCTGTCATTTTTGCTTCAGAGTTGCACAATGACACAAGCCATACTGCTGCCTCTATTTTTCTGCACTGATCAGTTTTGCACCTGGATCTAGTAGGAAACCTTGCTTCACCTCCCTCATCACCTTACACCTCTATTTCTTTACTAAATGACAGACTGACAGACACAGCTATGTGATTCTTGTTAAACATCTGCATTATTGCTGAGTGATTCTCCTACACAAAGAATGGCTTTCACTTATCTAAGGATTCAGACTGTCTCATCAGAAAGCTGAACTGCTTGGAGCATACTGGCAGATGCCTCTTGCCTTTCTCCCAGGACGACCATAAGAACATAAACATTCCACACAGATGCTAGTCAGTGGCAAAACAACTATCAATTTAGGTACATGACCATGTCAGACAGTCACTTAGCTTGAGCATCCTACATCCATACCAAATAATGGTTTCCTTCTGCAAAATAATTAGATGAGAATGGTTTGTCTTGTGTGTATTGTGAGTATGCTATAGGTCAGTTATTGCAATTGTAGGGTGGAGTGGCTAGTGAGAGTGAATATTGACAGAACTGAAACACAGCCTGTCAATGTTTCAAGAGAGAAAAATCGGGAGTGAAGAAAACCATAAAGGTCACATGGAACATGCAGAAAGTATCAGTTTTATAAAACAATCCAGACTTCTTTACAGTAAATAATTGTTTAAAAGTTTTTTTTCCTTCTTTATTTTGTATTTATCAAAAAACAGTAAAAAGAATTTAAAATGCGGAAGAGTTAACAATAACTATACAGAGGATAAGAATCATAAGCATGGCTTATCAAGGGTGGAAATGCAAATAAGATTGCTACACATATATTTTCTTTGTGTTCAGCTTTCCCTCTGAATTTTTTTTTCCATCCCTGTATATCCTTATTCAAGGTCTACAAGCTCTCTGAACAGCATGGCTCCATGTTGTCTGAGGCTGAGTGAGAGTTAGGTGGCTTCAGACAGCCAAGATCCAAGGTTCACCACAAAGCAGGAAGTGAGTAAGTTCTAGCCCCTGGGCCTCCTGGGGATCTCATTCCAGAGGCCGGAGTCACATTTGCGGACTTGACCTCACAGACAGGCCTGTTGTGTACCAGGTCTGAGAGAAGCCTTCTCCAGAAATCCCAGGGGGCACATCACATATGCCAGGGCCCTGCCTTCAAGTCACGCTGTGTCATCACAGAGGGATGGACATCTGTCTGAACTGTGTGACACCCTGGTGTCTGAGGCAGAGTGGGAGTCAGGTAGCTTCAGACAGTGAGAATCCCATGACCTGACCAGAGCAAAAAAATGTGTAGACTCTGTCTCCAAGGCAGACAGGAGACACACAACCCCTGTAGCCACACAAAACTAAGGTTCCACTAAGATCTGACTAAGAGTCAACCAAGGAAACAAAAGGCAGACATCAGTGCAAGAATACATATAACAATATAAAGAACAACAAGGCACCACCAGAAAAAGCTGATGTCTCTACTACACCAAAACCTGAAAAGAGCAACGAAGAGGAAACAGAAGGAAACAACAATACAAACACCCTTATGAAGATTATAGAAGCCTTAAAAGAGGATATAAAAAAGTCCCTTAAAGAAATAGAAGGAAAAAACAAAAAAAAATGGAAGAGATTAACAAATCCTTGTAAGAAAATCAAGAAAGAGAAATCCAACAAATGAAAGAATCATTCCAGGAACTAAAAATTGAAGTAGAAACAATAAAAAAGGCACAAAACAAAGCAAAGGATGAAATAGAGAATTTGAAGAAACAATCTGAAACTACAAATACAAGCATAAGCAATCCAAGAGAGAGAAGAAAGAATCTCTGGAGTGGAAGACTCAATAGTGGAAATCAATAAATCACTCAAATAAAACACCAAAATCAAAAAAGCCATAATACATAAAGTTCAGGAAATCTGGGACACCATAAGAAGACCAAACCTGATAATAATAGGAATAGAAGGAGAAGAAAACCAGCTCAAAGGCACAGATAATGTATTCAATAAAGTTATAGAAGAAAACTTTCCCAACTTAAAAAAGGAGATGCCTATAAAGATACAAGAAGCTTACAGAACACCAAATAGATTTGACACCCCCCCAGAAAAAAAGCCTTATGATCATATCCTTAGATGCTGAAAAAGCCTTTGACAAAGTGCAACACCCCTTTATGATAAAAGACCTGGAGAGATCAGGAATAGAGGGAAAAGTCCTAAGTTAATGAAGGCAAATTACAAGAAGACAATGGCCAACATCAAACTAAATGGAAAGAAACTCAAATCAATCCCACTTAAATCAGGAACTAGACAAGGATGTCCTCTCTCCCCTTAACTATCCAATATAGCTCTTGAAGTTTTAGCTAAAGTAATAACAGAACAAAAAGAGATTGAGGAGATACAAATTGAAAAGGAAGAAGTGAAACTATCTCTATTTGCAGATGATATGATTGTATACATAGGTGACACACAAAATTATATCAGGGAACTTCTACAGCTGATAAACACCTTTAGCAATGTAGCAGGATACAAGATTAACTCAAAGAAATCAGTAGCCCTTCTATACACTAAAGATAAAAGACCTGAAAAAGAAATAAGGGAAACATCACCATTTATAATAGGTGCAAATACCATTAAATACCTTGATGTAACTATTAAAAAAAGAAGCAACAGATCTATTTGACAAAACATTTCAATCACTGAAGAAAGAAATTGAAGAAGATATCAGAAAATGGAAAAAACTTTCATGCTCCTGGACAGGTAGGATCAACATAGTACAAATGGCAAACTTACTGAAAGCAATCTGCAGATTCAATGCAATTCCCATCAAATTCCAACACAATTTTTTACAGAACTTTGAAGAACAATACTCAATTCCATTTAAAATAACAGGAAATCCAGGATTGCCAAAACAATTTTTCTCAACAAAAGAACCTCAGGAGGCATCACCATCTCCGACTTCAAGTTATACTGTAGAGCAAAAGTAATAAAAACAGCCTGGTAATGGCATAAAAACAGACTTGTTGATCAATGGAATCGAATTGAAGACTCAGACATTAACCCACACACCTATGAATACCTGATTTTTGACAAATAGCTCAAAAATATTCAATGGAAAAAAGATAGTTTCTTCACCAAATTGTGTTGGCATACCTGGACGTCAGTGTGTAGAAAACTGCAAATAGAACCAAGCCTATCACCCTGCACAAAACTCAAATCCAAGTGAATCAAAGACCTCAATGTAAAACCAGCTACACTGAACCTGATAGAAAAGAAAGTGGGAAATACCCTCCAATGCATTGGCACAGGTGACCTCTTCCTAAATATAACACCAGTAGCACAGACACTAAGAACAACAATCAATAAGTGGGATCTCCTGAAACTGAGCAGTTTCTGTAAGGCAAAGGACACAGTCATTAAAACAAAACAACAACTTACAGAATGGGAAAAGATTTTCACCCACCCTACAAGTGACAGAAGACTGATCTCTAAAACATGCAGAGAACTCAAGAAACTAGAGCTCAAATCCCTGAATAACCCAATCAAAAAACAGGGTTCAGAACTAAAAAGGGAATTCTTAGCAGAAAAATTACAAATGGCTTAAAGACACTTGAAAAAATACTCAACATCTTTAGCCATCAGCGAAATGCAAATTAAAACAACTTTGAGATACCACCTTCTACCTGTCAGATTAGCTAAGATAAAAGACACAGATGACAGCCTATGCTGGAGATGATTCAAAGCGAGGGAATACTCCTCTGCTGTTGGTGAGAATGTAAGCTTGTTCAGCCACTCTGGAGTGCAATATGGAGGTTTCTCATAAAACTGGGAATTACACTCCCCAAGGATCAAGCACTATTGGGCATATACCCTAATGACACACATTCACGTCCCAAAAGTATTAGCTCAACTATATTCATAGCAGCATTATTCATAATAGCAAGAACCTGGAAACAACCTAGATGCCCCTCAACTGAAGAATGGATTAACAAACTGTGGTACATCTACACAATGGAGTACTACTCAGCAGTAAGAAAAAATGATATACTAAAATTTGCCAGCAAGTGGATTGATTTAGAAAATATCCTCCTGAGCGAGGTCTCACAAACCCAGAAAGATAAGCACTCACTTATTAGTGGGCCTTAAGCAAAACATTCTTTTTTCATTGAAAAACAATGTGTGAATAAAGTGATTTAAAACACACAGACACACAAAACAAAACAAAACTTCTGGTTTATCTGTAGAAGGGTTGCTTAGCAGAAATTGTGGAGGCCATAGTGCATCCATGGGCATAAGCTGTGACCTACCATGATTTCTTTATCTGTAGCTGAGCCTAACCTGGCTTGAGAAACTTTAGGTTTTATTTTTTATGTTTCATCTATTTTAGAGAAAAGATAAGTTTTCTTACTGTATGGGGTTTTTTGTTATCTATTATGAATATTTTGCTTTTTTATATATTGTTTAATATTGAGTTTCAAGAAACAATAAAAAATTTTAAAAAAGAATACACTGGTGATTATCTTGTTCTTGCTGTCTCCAAGTTCACTGCATCTGTTTGCTTCCAACTTCCACTTGTGTTGTTAGCATCACTTGTTACTCAAGGTTTAGGTGTGCCTTCAATAGACATCAATAAATGTGAAGATTTTCTGTCACAGTAAAAAAAAAATAATTTAAAACAAAAGATATTTAGGGAGTTCACATATTATGGATAGTAATTTTTGATTTCATAACACAAATGAAAATAACTATAGAATTAAAAGATCCATATATTTTGCTTCCTACACACTCACATCTTAAAGTTTTCAGGAAGATAAAAAAAAGTGAGCCACTCAATTTCCCAGCAGGTTAGTACTTTTTTGAAAACCAATTACATTAGATAATTTTTTAGTATTGTATGAAAAAATTGAGCCTGAGAAGAAAGAATTGTGTTGAGAGAAGTATTAATGGGAAGTGAGTACAATCATGAAATAAAAATGGAAGTCAGCAGTTACATTTCAGATTACATAGGAGCCTCCCAGCTCTTTTGGGGGCAACCATGGTTTCCTCCTCCAATTATATGGAGTTAATGGAGTTCTTGGGCTTGCCAGAGAGCTTTGGGTTCAGTAAAAGACTCTGTGTCAAAGGAATACGGTGAAGAATGACAGACTGGAATGCCCACTGTCCTCCTTTGGCCTCTGTACATTGGTGCAGAGATGCATACACTAATCACACAAACACATACATCAAAATGGACAACAAATAAATGCTTTTTTACAAGAAATAATTATCACTTATTGGACATAAGAGGACATGGGATCAGAATATCCTCTGATAAATACTGAAATACACTGGCAATAAATATTATAACACAGAAACAAAGTCTTGAAAAGTTAAAGGAGATAAAAGCTGGAAAATAAAGTACATCTTTGTAAACAGGAGAAAACCAGTGAGTAGAGACAAAATACGAAATCCTCACATAGACATCACATCCACACAAAATACATACACAACAGTCAATTTCCTTTCAAGCATATTAATAGCTGTGTTATGTTTGTGTATAGGGAGTAATCCCTTCGTCTTTTAGATCTCACCTCTTTGCTCCCCATTATCTAAACATCAGAGACTTTCAATAAGTAATTGTAAATTGAAATGACTATATTTGAGTGAAGTAATCAAGACTTCTTAGGGATCCATTAAGTTTCTTTATGGAGTTAGAAAATAGATGGGAATAGCTTTATGCCCTTTGTGGGACGTGTGCAAAGAAGAGAGAATCTATCACAGCACATGGAATCATTCTCAAGAGTGAATTGCTAACTTCTGCTAATGACAAACTTGTTTGCAGCTTCTCTGAGGTACTAAATTAGAAACATGAATACAATGATTTTGGTCTGTACAAAATCAGAGTTAGCTTTCACCACTGCATGTATTGAAGAAAGACTACAAAATATCACCCTAAATTCTTTATAGCTTCATGCCTCCCTTTCCCAGAATACACTAGTGATGGCGAAAGAGCCAAGACACTTGGAGCTATTCAGTATTTTCCCAGGTTGAAAAGGTACCATGAGTTTCTGTGGTACCGTGGCCCTGAGTGGGACTTTTGGTCATGAGATATTAGTGGTATGGTATTTTCTGTACCTGTGCCTGAGGTGAGAGATATTCTGCCACCTCCTCCAGTTATCATTATGTAAACCATCTTCTGCTGAAAACCGCAAAATCTAGAATCTGATTATATGAGAATTCATGATAGTGTTAGACAAGCAATCCCTAACTGCTCAAAGGAGATTAGTTGCTCAGGTAACTGAAGTATGCATTTGTGATTATATTAGAAACATTTTGCACTTTGTGATATTTACTTTGTTTCTCAGGGTCACTGAACTATTAAAACCATGTCATGAGCCATTCCTGTGCCCTACAAACCATCCTAAGACAATTTCCTGGACTAATGTAGCTACCACTTCTGGTCAAAGAAGCTTCCCTTTGCAGCAAATGAAGACCATCACAGAAAACTACAAAAGAACACATGTGCAGATTAATACTCTATGTGGATTCCCCAACTCCAACCAATACACGTACATCACAGATCCTGCATCTCTGGCTCCAGAAATGTTACAGAAGAGAAGGAAGAAAGATTGTGAGGGACAGAATATCAGTAATCTGTTTTGCAAGTCTCCAAATGACCACGTGGACATTTGCAAAATCAAAGGGCATATAAATGTGGGATGGAGAAAATTTCATAGGGTCCCACTACTAGTCAAAGAACTATAGGTAACTAATGACTTCTTGGAGAAGAAGAATTAGCTCTCCCAGGGATAGGTTGTTCAGGGCAGAGTCATAAGCCCTGAAACCATATATACACAAACAACAAAAACAAACTCAGCCTTTTGGACTTATATATTTGTGCACATATACATGTGCATACATATGCATACAAATATATATGACAATAATAATTTAAAAGAGGATATCAACTTGACATGGGAGTATAGAAGGGGATGCAAGGATACCTGGTACTTGCTAGAGGGAGAAAAGGGAGAGAGAAAAGTGGTATATTCTATTTCAAAAACATATCACAGTATCTGACATAATAAATAAAAAGGCAAAGATGAGATAAAATGTATACTTTAGTAGTGTACAATTTACTAAGTTTGAATTGTCACATATAGTTATATAAGCACTATCAGAATTCAGATAAAACATTTTTATCACCTCAACAAGTTTTCTTAAGACCCCCTTCCAGTCAGTCCCACAGTCCCATCCAGAGACTGATTGAGATCCTGATGGTTTTAGCTTTTCTCAAGTCCCATGTAAAGGAACACATACATAACATACAGCTTTTGTGGCTGCTTTCTTTTACCCAACAATGCATTCAATTTACATTTTAATTAAAATCTAATTACATTCCTTCACCTTTTCCCTTTCCTTTTTCCAACTTCTCCCACACCCCTAGCTCACTCTCTTCTTTGGTTATTATTTTTAGTTAACAATACTTGAAGATGAATTCATCTTGTGCTCATAGCAGTTATGTTATCCAGACTTCCTGTAACCTGAGGGAAACAGTTTAACGGAGGGAGAATGTACCATTTTACAGTTTAAGGAGTTTCCTCTCTGGTTGGCTCTTTTCATTGCATTGGGCCTTGGATTAGACAATTATTGTAGATCAGGAAGAGGACTGAGCACAGTTGGAAGGCCAAGAGGAGACAAGAGAGAGACAGAGATAAAATATAACTTTCCCAGGCACACCCCAGAGACCTACATTCTCCAAAGATACCACACTGCCTAATATATACCCCCTCAAAATAATGCCACCAAGCTAAGAACCTATCCATAGACTCTTCCACAGACAAAGAAAGAGCCTCCATGATGTAGATGTTTCCCCAAATCCTCACCTTTGAACACTACTGTATAGGAACCAAGCCTCCAACACATTGACTTTGGAGGACATCTCCTATCCAAACCATAATACCAATAGTTCATTTGTTTTTCTTACTAGCTCATATTTCATTCCATGGAAAACCCAAAGTTTGTCTTTCTAGTTGTCAGTTAATCAATATTTGAGGTATTCATAATTTATTTTTAGTTTCTACTTTGGAACTATATAGAATATCACTATCATAAATATTCTCTGCAGACTTTGTGTGGACATAAGTCTTTGCTTCTGTAGAATTAGACTTATAACTCATGGTCAGATTATTGCATTTAAATAAACCACATACTGTAAATTGATATTAGTAAAAAAATAGTTATACAAGTTATTTTTCTTGTTGCAGTGAAAAATAACTGTACAGAACAATGAAACAGGGAAGGGCTGATTGGACCTAGGGTGCAGTCCATGAGGACCGAGCAAGTCTTGTTAGCAGGAGTCTAAAGCAGCTGTCTCATTGCATCCTCATTTAGAAAGCAGAGAACATGAAATCTCATGCACAGATTTCTCATTTTTATTCAGTCCTGGACCTCAGTTCAGAAAAATGAGAGCACCCAGTGTTCCCAACTTATAGCAGACTATCACCTCCCAAATCATGACATGGACACTTCTAATTAGTTATGAATGCTCAGTCTTATCTTGTGCTTGTCCCACTAGCTCAAACAACTTACTTTAGCCTGTTTCTCTTCATCTGTGTTTTGCCTTGGGGCTTTTTACCTTCCTTTCCTTTTGTATGTCCTACTTTCTACTTCCCCTGTGTCTGGCTTGCTGGTGGTTGCCTGTTTGGCTGGCCACAGACATCTCTCCCTCTCTCTCTTTCTCTTTCATTCTCTCCTCTCCTGAGCCTAGAGTCTTCTACTTATTCTGTTTGCCAGCCAGCCCCACCATTCCTCTCCTGCCAAGCTATTGGCCATTAAGCTTTTTATTAGACCAACCAGGTGCCTTAGGCAGTCAAGGTGAAACAAATGTAACACATCTTTGCAGCATAAACAAACATAACACACCTTTACACTGTTAAAGTAATATTTCACTACACCATCTCCATCAACTAGACTTAGAATCTCCCTCACAGACACACAGAGTGTCTGGGTGACTCTAGATCCTAAGACACTGAAAATCAGTATTAGCCACCCCAGTAAAAATGAGATCTTAAAAATAATTTTAGAAAAGTTCTTAACTATCAACTTCATACAAAATAACCCCTCTAAAGTGAAATATCAATAAAGAGGTAGTGTTATCAGTCAATGAAAAATATTTCATTAAAAATACCCCATAAAATAAAATCTATGAAATTTTTAGAGTGTGATATGTAGTGTTTACTTTTTATTATAATTGTTACTTTGCTTTGGTTTTTACCAGCCAATTGTTTTTCCATCTTACACACATTCCCTCTGCTCAGTTTTGTTTCCTTTCATACCATAGCTGTGGCTGCATTTTCTTCAGTTGTGTTCTACTCACAGCTTTTCTTAAAACTGGGCATTACTTCCTTGGAATGCTTAAATATTTAACTAAATATGTTGTCAAACAATGTCTCCATGTAAGCATTAGCTCTGCCCTCCTCTTTTATAGTAAAAAACACCTTGAAATGTTAATGGTCCACCATGCTCTTGCTCTGTTTTCTAATGTAAACACATGTGATTTCAATGTCTTTCTGAACTTCGTCTACGTGAACACTGCCATCATTATGTTTATCATATGTAATTTTTGTAGCCTCATGTGCATGTCATGCCTGATTCTTTTCCTTGATTCTCTTTTTATCCTGGAGCAAATCTTTGATGTGTCTTTTCACGGGCAATCAAGTAGAGTTCAGCACTGTCCTAGTCCCCACTCCAAATTTCCCACAAAGGTCCTTGTGTTAAAGATTTAGTAACCAATATGTGGCAGGAACTCTGAAAAGTCCTATGATTAATAGCAGGGTTTCACTGGCTTTGTAACTTTTAAAGGCTTTGTTTATTTTTTAAGTTTTATGGAATTATATGATATGTATTTGTCTTAGTTTTTAAAGTTATAGTAAAATTCTGTAGTAAGTCCATATTTTCTTGTGTTTGTTTCTGTTATTGCTGTTTTTTATTTTAGCATGGAGTATTTTCTTAGTATTTTGAGGTTACAAAGTATGCATTTGTTAAAATCATTCATTGAATTTAGGTTTAATTTTGCTATCTAAAAACTCACCAGTTTTTTTCAGAATCTTCAATTTATCGAAACAAATTTATAATATATGTCCTTATGTTTTTCTGGAATTTCATTCATATCTGTTATTATGTTTGCCTTTTAAAATCTAGTTTTATTGAAGTAGGTCTTCCCTTTTTTGTTTAATTTGGTTATTGCATTTAATCCTTAAAAATAAATTAATTAATTAAAAAAAGGAAAGGATATGAATTTTCCTTTTTCTCCTCTCTTTTGCCTTTCACCTTGCACTGAGCAGATCTCCTCCACCAAGGCACCCTGTCATGTGGGACTGCTACATCCACACCACAGTTTCAAAGCTGCAGGACTTCATCCTTAGAAGATGCAATCTGAGACAAACACTTTTCTTTACCATATAATCTCAACCACTTGTTTCTGGAATGGAAAACTTCCTCACACAGCTTCTCTTGAGCTTGTTCCTAAAGATATGTTTATTTTCTCATCATTTTTTGATAGAATCATGAGGTTTTTAATGGTAGATTTTATGCCAGTGATGACTCTGCAGTATGCAGTCTCCCCAATTTTTATTGACTCTTTTTAACCATTGATATCTTTTTTTCTTCCTTCTTCTTTATTTATTTTGTATTTATCAAGATAAACAGTAAAAGGAATTTAAAATGCTGATAAGTTAACAATAACTATGAAGAAGATAAAAATCATAAGCATGACTTATCAAGGGTGATAATGCAAATAAGATTACTACACATATATTTTCTTTGTGTTCAGCTTTCCCTCTTAATTTTATTTTTTCCATCCCTGTATATCCTTATTCAAGGTCCCTTCCCCCTCCCGCCACATCAGGTCATTTTTTTCTTCTCCACAACTCCCCATCCCCTCCCTGGGCAGGGAGCAGACAGTCCTATGGTCCCACTGACCCAATAATGCTTGGATCAGTCTCCACTCCTGGCAAATCCAGTTTTGTCCCCCCCTCCCTCAAGAGTGAGTCAGGTGTTCCTATAGTTGGATTGGGATCCTAAGGGTCAGTCCAGGGTGTTTCTGATCCCAAGCTGTTCAGTGGTTGTGGTTTGCAGCTTGGGCATGCTTGGCTTTTTTTTCTTGTTTATTTGTTTAGAGACCACTAGTGAGTGAGTACATCCCCTGCTTATTTTCTCATTATTTTTATTTTTATAGAAATTAGATCTGGCTAGGACTTTTATTTTCAGGGTTACTGTTTGAGAATAGTTTGCATAAATGCAGTTGTGGTTAGGTAAAGAATATGCCTCTCTTCATCTTAAGATCTGTTTTGGTGATTATTTGCCTTCTATTCTAGCATCTCTCCCTGCCCCTGTCCCATGGAGCTTAATGGACTTCTTTAAACTCATGAGTTTCTTGTTTTTTGTCATTTTTTTTCTAAGCCATTATTTCAAATTTTCTTTATTTTAATCATTCTTTTTATTTTGAGATTATAGTTTAATTACATTTCTCCCTTCCTTTTTCTGCCTCCAAACACTTGCTTATATACCTCCCCACTCTCATTCAAATTGATGGCCTATTTTCTCACTAATTGTTATTGCATGCATGTATGCCTTCTCATACACATATATTTATGTTAAGTCTATATGATGTCACTTGTATCCATTTTTTTCCCATGTAATCTTATCTGTCCAGCCTTATTTTTGCTCAAATTTACAAGAAAGCATATATCAGATCATTTTATTGTTGTAGGTCTCTTAATTCTATTGGTTCTTATTGGTTTATGAGAAGATAAACACAAGCCCAACTTTCATATATGCAGGGTAGAGACCTCCAGCCCCACTCTACCCCACTCCTGCCTGAGATGTAGTAGGTATTTTCACTGTACGTCTTCATTTCTGTAGATCTAAGTTTAAAAGGTTGTGTGGTCTTCTTAGCAGCTGAGGGGGATTTTGAGAACCAGGCAAGGCTATTGTAATGTTAGATCCCCTCCATCACTGGAAAGTCTCATGTCCATGCACTACGAGTTGCTGTGTAGGACTCACTCATAGTTGAGAGTTACTTTTTGAGAACCACATTTTGGCTTCTCACATATGAGTAGATTTTCTTCAGTCATCTCTCCTTTTTCTATTTTTGATTGTTTGCTGATGAAATGGTTTGGACTTAAAAATGAATACAGTACTTAGTATATCGCAACTGTCAATGAAGGGCGATGAGAAGTTCCTCAAGCAAAATAAATCTAATTATTACCTACCTAATGTTGACAGCAAGTTTTAAAGGATCTGATTGAAAAATTATTTATTTCTATCCCTGTATTTCTCTTCTAATTAATTAAGCCCAATTATAAAGCATAAGTAGGTGTGTGTTGAAAAGTAAAATGTAAACAAGCCTGTCCTCTGTGTCATGTAGACTCTCAGTAGATCTGATGCTTACACTCATAATTCCATCATTTCTTTTGTGTGCATTTTCAACAAACATGTACCTCCATGATGCCACATGTGAAAGTTGAAGACATTTCCTACTCCAAGGGGCTTATTGGATCTCAAAAGACATAGGGTAACCATTACCAAAATCAAAATCTTTTTTTCTTTTTTTTATTATGAATAAAGTCACATTTTCTATCTGTGTATATCCCTATTCAAGGTCCCTTCCCCCTCTCATGCCCTCTAATCACTCTCTCCTCTCCACATCTCCCCATCTCCTCCCCAGCAGGGGAAGGAGGTCCCAAGGTCCCAATATTGCTCAGTTCAGCCACCACTCCTGGAAGATCCAGTTTCCTCCCCCCAACATCAAGACTGAGTCAGGTGTTCCTCTAGAGGGAGTGGTATCCAAGGTGTCACTCCAAGGTGTTTCAGATCCTAAGCTGTTCAAAGGTTGTGGTTTGCAGCTTGGACATGCTTTGCTTTTTGCTTTTTTGTTTGGAGTCCACTAATGAGTGAGTACATCCCCTGCTTATCTTTCTGGGTTTGTGATACCTCACTCAGGAAGATATTCTCCAAATCCATCCATTTGCCTGCAAATTTTAGGATACCATTTTTTCTTACTACTGAGTAGTACTCCATTGTGTAGATGTACCACAGTTTGTTAATCCATTCTTCAGTTGAGGGACATCTAGGTTGTTTCCAGGTTCTTGCTATTACAAATAATGCTGCTATGAACATAGTTGAGCTAATGCCTTTGGAGTGCGACTGTGCATCTTTAGGGTATACACCCAGAAGTGGTATTGCTGGGTCCTTGGGGAGATTGATTCTCAATTTTCTGAGAAACCACCATACTGCATTCCAAAGTGACTGAACAAGCTTACACTCCCACCAACAATGGAGGAGTGTTCTCCTTGCTCTGCATCCTCTTCAGCCTCTCCAGCATAGGCTGTCATCTGTGCCTTTTAACTTAGCCAATCTGATAGGTGTCAGGTGGTATCTCAAAGTTGTTTTGATTTCTCTGATGGCTAAAGATGTTCAGCACTTTTTCAAGTGCCTTTCAGCCATTAATTCTTCTGCTGAGAATTCCCTTTTTAGATCTGAACCCCGTTTTTGATTGGGTTATTCAAGGTTTTGGGCTTTAGTTTCTTGAGTTCTTATATATTTTAGAGATCAATCCTCTATCACTTGTAGGGTTGGTGAAAATCTTTTCCCATTCTGTTGGCTATTGTTTGGTCCTATTGACAGTGTCCTTCACTTTACAGAAGCTTCTCAGTTTCAGGAGGTCCCACTTATTGATTGTTGTTCTTAGTGTCTGTGACAATGGTGTTATATTTAAGAAGTGGTTGTTTATGCCAATTTGTAGAAGGGTATTTCCCACTTTCTTTTCTATCAAGTTCAGAGTGACTGGGTTTATGCTGAGGTCTTTGATCCACTTGGATTTGAGTTTTGTGCAGGGTGACAGGCTTTGATCTATTTGCATTTTTCTACACACTACCAACCAGCTTTGCCAACACCATTTATTAAAGATACTACTTGTTTTCCTTTGAATATTTTGGGCCTCTTTGTCAAAGATCAGGTGTTCATAGGTTTTTGAGTTAATGCCAGATCCTCAATTCTATTCCATTGATCCACCTGTCTGTTTTTATTACTGTTGCTCTATAGTATAACTTGAAGTCAGGGATGGTGATGCCTCCTGAGGTTTTTTTTTTTTGTTGAGCAAAGTTGTTTTGGCAATCTTGGTTTTCCTGTTATTCCAAATGAAATTGAGTATTGTTCTTTCAAAGTCTGTAAAATATTGTGTTGGGATTTTGATGGGCAGTGCATTGAATCTGTAGATTGCTTTTGGTAGGAGTGTCATTTTTACTTTGCTGATCCTACCTATCCAGGAATATGGGAGAGCTTTCCATTTTCTGATATCCTCTTCAATTTCTTTCTTCAGTGATTTAAAATTTTTGTCAAATAGATCTGTTACTTTTTTGGTTATAGTTACTCCAAGGTATTTAATGCTATTTGCAGTTATTATAAAAGGTGATGTTTCCCTTATTTCTTTTTCAGCTCTTTTATCTTTAGTGTATAGAAGGGCTACTGATTTCTTTGAGTTAATCTTGTATCCTGCTACATTGCTAAAGGTGTTTATCAGCCGTAGAAGTTCCCTGATAGAAATTTGTGTGTCACTTATGAATACAATCATATCATCTGCAAATAGAGATAGTTTCACTTCTTTTTTTCCAATTTGTATCCCCTTAATCTATTTTCGTTCTCTTCTTGCTTTAACTAAAACTTCTAGAACTATATTAAATAGACAAGGGGAGAGAGGAAATCCTTCCCCAAATCAAAATGATATAGATAAGCTCTGAGATAGAATTACCCTGGGAGTTCGAGGAAGATGGTTGACAACATGGTAACCTCTATAGGAAGAAGTGCCCATAGTCAGCTTCTCTACTTTAGATGCAGTGAGCCCCTGTGAAATCTGGGGTATATATGTGCAACTGAGAGTGATCAAAAACAATTAACAAAGCACTGGAAACAGTTGATGAACAGAACTTTTTGTGTAAGAGTTCCCAACCTAAGGGTAGATTTCTATACAATAAGGAGTGCAGTTTTTTATAAGTCTGGAGATAAACATTCAATTATTTTATATGTAACTATATATAACCATAAAATGTCTTATGAAGAGCTTATTGGCTAGATTTTCCAGAATCAAAATGGCGATGCAAATTAAGAAAAGGTATTCTTTTTGGTTTTCCATCATTCCATCAACAACCACACTATTCACAATATTGATGAATTCTCAATATCCCAGTCTGTCATTTACAGCTGCCCCATTCTAATTGGGTGCCTAAGTGTAAAAGTGTGTGTTTGTAATTTCTTCAAGATGTGACATTTTCTTCTGACAGTATTCAACTTAAAATTAAAAGTCTAATTTTATTCATTAGGAACACATACAAGAATCCAGCTACTCTATTATGTCTTCAGGTATGCATGAGTTCAATTGTTCATATACTGAAATGAATGAAAACTATAAATTCTTTCATTTCACCTATATGTAACTGTTTTATACAGACTTCAGTTTTTCTGTTATAATTATGAACTATAACATGCAGTTCTTACATGCACATTTTAATAATCTTTGGCAAACATATACATCCATGTGTTTAACACATCAAAATGTAGAACATGTGCTCAGGCTGCTCACTTCATGCCTGCTGCTATCCATTCTCTTTGTTCTCTATTCTCAAAGGCAGCCCATGTTCTAATTTTTAGTCAAATTGATCAAGTTGACTGCTCTTACACTTTTTTATCTGAATTTAGTTAGCATTATATTTTTGAGATTCATTTATCTTGGTTTGTATATCATTATTTTGTTCCTTTCTTTTACAGAGTAATATTTATTTTGTTGTTTAAATTTGAAAGTTTTGTGTCACATGGGTGGCATTATTCACACAGCAATAAAAGATCTTTCAGATTTTGTTGAGAGTACTGGATCTGATAGACTAAGGGCCACTGCTATAGTAGTTAGTAGCACAGGACAGACAGAATCTTTGAGGTTAAAATACAGATTTTGTTTCATTTACTCTTTGATGGTGAGTTACATAACCTCTGCAAGTCCTTGCTTCACTTGTCTTGCAAACCAAGAATCAGAACATTCCCTATTAATTTAATTTTAAAAATATGCTTTTGCATTGGTCAGTTTCACATTACTATAACAAATATATTGATCAGTTTATAAAGGGAAAAAATGTTATTTTAACCTCCATGTTTAGGAGGTTTAAGTTCATGTTCAGTTACTTTTCTTTCTTTTGTGTGATAAGGGTGCAAATGAAAATCACAGAGAGCATGTTGTGGTAAAACCAAACTCCTCAAAAGAGGGGGAGAGTGTGGGGTCCACTGTCTCTTTCAAAGTCATACTCCCAATAATCTGAAGACCTTTCACTATGCTCCACATCCTAAATGTTCTGCTATCTCAGGGACAAAACTTTGAACACATGGACCTTTAAAGGACACTGGAGATCCAAATTACAGTTCCTGACTCATACACCATTCAATTCCTTACTCTTACAACACAATAGAAAAAATGCTTAATATGTATCCAAAAAAATTTGAGACCTGCCTTTTAAAAAGAAATTGAGCTAAGCATATGTACTGACTGGATTCTGCCTAAACTGCCCACTGATGGGAGTTGGCCTCATTTCTAGCAAGATGTTTACCCCGTTCCCTTATCTAACCCAGATGGTTGCCACATGCTGACATTATTTGGTGGCTATGGCTCCAGTAAAAGTTTTGAACAGAAGTGATGCTCCTTTTTTGAGTGAGGTGAAAGCCACAGAGAACTGGGGAAAATCTAGGCTAGAAGAAAAAGGAGGCTCAGAAGTAGCATAGCCCAAGTTTCCACAGTCACCTGATCACATAAGATCAGGGACAAAGCCCTAAAGAATTCAAGGATTAATCCTTGAAGAAAATATATCCATCAAAGTCAACGTCAGAACTGACTTTCTGGTGCCAGAAAGGAGCGAGGACAATTGTGTCTTATGCATGGATTTTATGAATACACATATTCACAGAACATAATACCATAACAAATAACTGGAAGCCATTGCCATTACTCAGGTTAGTGGAGAACAGAAAATTACACTGGAAGGGAAATCTAAGACTATAGTTTTACATCATCCCAGGCTAGTTATTATATAATATTAGAGTAGAAGGCCTACTCCTAAATACTGAACATTTGGAAATCAAGATCCTTTCTTACATGGCCTAAGGAAGGTCAGAATTTACATTGTAAGCCCAAGATAATACAGCAATCATACAAGTGTTATTCTCTACGGCTTCTAAAATTTTCAGAAATAGACCTCAAGCTCCTTTTTCATATAGGTTACCTAAATCTAGTTTGTCTCTTTTTAGCAATAAGCATGCTAGGTGATGTCAAAACAACCTGACAACATTTCAGTGGTGACCTCTGTTGGGGGATTCAGCCTAAGAAGCTGACCAGAAATGAGAGGAATCTTCCAGGGTAGAAAAACATGTGAACCCATTTGCAGCATGTAGTGCTTGAATTTACAGAATTGGAGGTAACTTCAAAAAGCTAATTATGGTCAGATTGCATAGAAAAGAAATCTCAAAGGTCAGCAAGTGGTAACTGTATTAAAATAAAGATTGTCCAGGATTATCAAGTACAGCAATCACATGAGTAAGCAGTTAACCTAGGGATTTTTTCATACAATCCCAGAGTTCATGAGCTAGAAGTTGGATAAGCCTAATAGCCACTTTTGTAGCAACATTTCAGATAAAGCAGAACTACTAGTGTGGGAAAGCACAATATGAGAACCCTTGCCTAAAGATTATCTGTAGTCTAAACACAAGTCTTAGTACATTGTTACTTGACCTAGAGGAGGGAACTATGCTGGGAACTTCTGACCATACCAGGATCCCATGAAGAAAGATCATGGCTAATATCCAACTAGAAACAGAACCTGATCTGTGATTGAGTTCTCATGATGCTAGGACCCTGAAGTCCTTTGACTTCAAATGGTCCAGGAGTAGAGCTTCTACTCAGTGCCACATGCTACTTTCAGAGAGTCACCAATTCGGCAGCCTGTTTCTCTGAACCAAGTTTTCCAGCTTGCCTAGAGCCTATATAATTAGTTTTTCAATATTCCCCACCACACCTGGGAGGTGTTATTTAGGCCAAGGACAGTCAGTCTAAAAAGATCCCTTTCCCAAGGATAAACTTTTGGCTAAATAAGCTAAAGAGAGACAATCAGAATAGTTTGGTGCACCCCCCACAACTTTACAGTAGCTAAAAAACCACTTGGTTGGACAACATTTTATTTTAATAAATAAACCTACATAAATATATACAAGCAAATTATATATATTTAAATGATACAGAAACATATCTTATTAATGCTTCTGTATTATATATAAAATGCATATCAAAACAGTAAGTCTTTTGGAAAAACAGCATGTGTTCATAATTTTTACTTTCAAGGGCATAAATAATCAGAATCAAAAGTGCCACTATAGTATTTTGTTTTCTTTTCACATTAAGACTTCACATTATATCTGGAATGTCCTCAACAACACATGCCAATTTCTATGCATGTGACATCCACATTTGAGAACACATTTCATTGGCTTTGGGACAAAATGAAACAATAAGTAATTCTTAGAACATATCCTATCTTTTCTGCCCTTCTTGACTTGGAAGACACTTAAGATCAATGTTTGTCTTTTCTTTGTTTTTACCTGTTCCACCTTTCAAGTTGAAAACCACATCTGCCAAGTTTAAAATTCACTGATCTTTGGGCCTTTGTAATGTTAGTGAAAGTAACTTCCTGATCCCTACAAGTAAAAGCCAACAAGCCATCAGAGGTAGATACATGTGAGTTGAATTTCCTTCCAAAAATAAATACAGGTTCACATCTAAATAGAAAAGGGTTAGAGTGAAATCATGATACTGGAATTCTGCTACACATGATAAAAAAAACCCAAACTCTTCCTGTTTACTTTCATATGCCTAATGAATGAATCCCCTCCAAAATAAAGGCATATGTGTTCCTTTCTTTCACAAAGAATCTAGACTGTTTCACTGCCCTTTGTGGAGAATAAATTGTTATGACTAAAAATGGCTACTGGATCTACAATAGATGGGTAAGACTGATCCATCTCACAAGGACAGGACAGGGTCAACCTGAGGATAAGTTATTCATTCTGACATAGGGAAAAGTAGCAAGTCTAACCTCAGGGAACTATGTCAGATAACCTTTGAACAGAATATAGAATTGATTTGAAAGGAAACTTACGTTGTGGTAAATACAACCAAGAAAACAGAAAATCGCCTAAGTCACTATGGTGACTTGCACTATGTTTTGAGTATTGGATTTTTCAACTCAAAACTTTAGGAATTTCAGACTGAAGTTGTATTTCATGTTTCATAAACAAACTAACCCTTCCTACTAGACTATGCTGCTGATAGTCAAGGAAAGCCATGTAACCTAAATAACAAGCAATTGTCAAGCCTTCCTTTGTTCTTTTTGAAAAATTCACCCCAACATTTTCACCCCAGGTATTCCCAACTTAGAGCCGGTTTTTTGGTTTAAGCACTGAGCTAGTTAATGCTTCTTTGTCTTATGTCACAATCTGATCTAGAAATGATTAATTCATATTGGATAGATTAAGAAAGGATGACAGTTCAAAGTGACATCTAGGAGAGTTCAGATCATGAGACACCCACATATCAAGCTTTCTCACCTTTCCATTTTGTTTGGCTCAAAGATCAGCACAGCGATCATTCTCAGTTAGTTACTATTAATTGACAATGACCAGACACCACACTCCTTGTCTTCAAGGCACTTGTCTCTGCTGAAAAATTTATTGAGCCACCACTGTACTAGATATTTCTTAACAGCTCCAGGCCCAAATTTCTTCATGAAGTTGTGAGTTGTCTTTGCTACTTTACAACCCATTTTAAACTCAGGAAAAAAAATAGCTCAAATTTTCTTTTTGTCTAGCATCATTCCATAGTATAATAATATAGTTATAAGATAGACAACAAGTAATAAGTTACTGGCAAAAAATATAAAGCAACTTTTCCAATAAAATAATGTATGACATAATCATTTTGTGAAGAATAAATTTTAATATCAAATGATAAATTTCAACAATGCAAAATCCACAATTTTTGCAAAAGACTCATATTATAATGGCTCTCTTTGCAGAAGAACCTGTGCAACTCTTGAGGATCACAGGATAAAAATGGAATCTGTAGCTTTTTGATCCATAATTAAGCAATAATCATAAAAAAGCTATAAATGGACAATCTGTTTTGCTGTTGAGGGAAGCAAAGCATTAGAATATCACATTGCTCACTAAAACTTCCCAATCAGGATTAGAATCCTTAACCCTCTTTATGTGTGCTGTGCTCTCGTCAGTTAACTCTGGTTTCACTGGAGATTTAAAAAAGAGAAAGAAAAGGTAGAGGAAAAAGTGACTGTGAAAGATAAGGAAGGTAGTATGGGAGAAAAGCAGTCTGACAGCCTGCCACATGCTGAGGCTCTCAGAATTCATGAGATAGTGAAGAGAAAGGACATTTGAACTAGATTGTGGTAGGAGTATGAAGGGATGACTACATTTTAAATATTAAGAGAACTGAAGAAAACATAGAATGGGATAGAAAAGATGCAGTTCTCATTTCTTAGGGGAAAGGATAATAATAAACCTTACAGACCTTGTGTAATTGTGGAATAACTGGAATGTCTGGCACATTGTATAAGTGCCAGTCCTACCTCATGAATGAGATAGACTTTTTCAAGTTCAAAAAAAGGAATGTGAGTCTTAGGGAAAGAGAAAAAAAAAATCTGTGCTCATGTTCTCAGACCATAAAGCTGAGATTTTCCAAACGATAATGACAGAATTAGGAACTATAGCTAATTTTAACCTAATTTATTGTCAACAATGTAACACATTATGTACTAATGACTTGTAATATTATCTCCTTTTATCCACATTACAAACTTGCATAGGTACTATCATTGTCCCTAGTTCATATGAAAAACCTGGAACACTAAAAGGCTAAGTGGTGTTAAGTTAGGTGGTAAAGCAGGAATTCCAGCATAGATATAAACAAAGAAAGCCACTTCAGTATTTTTCTTTGCCACTGCCTGGTTTTATGCATCTAAGCAAGTGTAGTGTTACATGAACACTGTAAAAATCTTTGATATGACAGGATGCTAGCTTTCATTATACTTTTACACACTCAGAAGTGTGCTTTATTTCTTTTCTCTGTGTTTGGCTGTTGGCATCTGGCCGTGACAAGGCAAATCCTGCAACTGCGTTTCAGTTTCCTCTACTTTCACCTCCATTTTCTTCCAGGATTGAGGTAGGATCATTATGAGGCAATCAATGCCAAAGATTGTTGTCAATTTTCCACTGCTTTGGCTTAAATAAACACAGTGTAAGCGAGGGGTGCAGGTGGGGGAGTGCACTCACATAGATGCTCTGTTGTGCAGATATACACTCTCACAAAGACACACTTTGTCATGGTTCACTTGGAAAAATCTGAAACAAAAAAGGAGGAGGTAGTTGAATACTAAAGCCGGGGAGAAAGGGGAGCTAATTTAGAGATAATGAGTGTAAGACTGCCTCTCTAAAGAAGAACAAGTGTGTGTCATCAGATGGAAACTTAGCCTTTGGGCAAGCTCCCATGCGAAGCCCTGCTCCAATTACCTGTTTTTAAGCATAAGTGAAGGGGAAACATAAAGAGGGGGAAATGCTTATTCTTACCAAACATTCAGAGACAACTGACTATTGCTCTTGTAAAAAGATTTTTCCACAATTATAACTGTGAAAGGTAAAAACCTACTGTGCATTTATGAAGCCCTGCATTTGATTATTGGATAGACTCCAGTTTCATACAGCATTCAAGAAAAGAAGCCATGAAAGTGTTTCTCCGGATTTGCATCTTACCTAAACATCTGAGGATCTAGAAGCCTCCTCATAAAGCAGCAAGCCTCCATCTGGGATGACCTGTTGGAAGCACGGGTCAGTTCATGAGAATGGGGCTCTTGTGCCAGTAGGCCTAATGACAAGGTGGGAAAGCCTGCTGATGAGAAAGCTGTGAGCCTTGGACAATGAATACAAAAGCCTGGTTAAGGAGCACTTCCAAAGTCACTCCTTCCTCACCTCATCACTGTGTCAGAAGGTAGGCCTGGGGTGGAAGGATAGTGCTGATCAAGGAAAAGGAATCATAATAAGAGGTTTATCTCTGAATGACTCAAACATTCTCCTTGCCAAATATCAACTCTATTACAAATGAGTGCTTTAGTTAATTACGAATCAGTCTGGGCTTAACAGAGGTAAGCAGGAGATATTCTTTTCACAGTTTCCTGCTCTTCTCAAATGTCCAGCTTCCTAAAATCCCCTCTAATAAGGATTATTGAAATGTAAGTCAGCTTCCTTTTCTGATGCTATGACAAATATTCCTTGTAATCCACCAAAGTAAGAACAATGTTTTTAAATCCTGTAGCTGGGCATGTACTTCCTACTCATAGGTAAAATTAGCACCTGCCCCTTCAGACTCCAAAACATTTACAAGCTTCTCTCCCAAAATTCTTGGGGTTCAAAATCCTTCTATCACCTTGCTCTCCACAGGGAAAACCAGTTTGAGAGATCATTCTTGAATATCTTGGATCTACTTTTCCTCACCTCCAGGGTCCACTTAGGAGATGTCAGTATGTAGGACTATTTGTCAACTTCAAACACTTGTGAAACAAATTTTAAGAATATTTTAGTACAAGTTCTTAAATTAAAAATAGAACATATAATTACTATGGGCATGGCTTCAGAATGAAATGGTAATTTCAATTTATACTTAGGATAGTCTTATCTTTATAGTCGTCAAATATACTTTTAGAATTTAGTTATAAAAAGTCTCAGATCCCACCACACTGGTCCTCTATTTTTTATTTCTTACCCAAAGACACTGATCCTTAGCCAAATCTAATAACCTTTTATTAGAAGAATCTTGTTAAGAAAAGCTTTAAGAACTTAGGCTGACTCCTATCCATATCTCCTAGTGGCCTTAGCTCTTAAATATCCAAGTTCTGTTTGTCTTAACTAAGGGCAGAACTCTCAAATACTTAACCAAATTGTCCTTAGTTCTACTAGCCACCAAGAACAAAAACAGTAAGTCAAATAGGAGGCCAGGGGACTATAAGTGCTTTATGTCTGTTACATCACTACTGTCAAACTTCCTTTTGCAGCTCTCTCTCCTTCTCTCTCTCTCTCTTGACATATTGTGTATAACAGATATCTAAAGAATAAGATATTCTTTTATTATAAAGAAGTTCCTCATCACTCTCTTCCATAGCCTTCTCCATCATTTCTAAGAGGCTGTAAAAAAAAGTATCACCATAACATGATCTTTTAATCATAAAAAATGGTCATTTATTTAAGAAAGAAATATGTATTAAAGAACTTCTAGCAAAAAAAAAAATCAGTTTTCTGTTGGATTGAAGGTTTATGTTCACATATAGAAAGTAGATTAAAGTTATAATTCCAACTCATTTACTCATCAGATTAGAATGAAGGACAATTTAAAGAACACTCTGAAGCTCTTCTTCTTCCACTCTGATACACATCCTATTGATATAGGCTATTGTAGCCTATATCAATAAAATGAAGTAATTTCTAAAAAGCACATGGATGGGCATGGTAGGCTCAAAACAAATAGTACATTATTCCCTAAAAAAAGAAACAAATCTAATCTTTAAGAAGATCAGCTAATTTCTACTTCCTTACCAGAAGACTAAGTTCTAAGCCAAGATACACAGGAAAGGGAACATGAGCTCCTATCTGTATGGCCTGGGGAGGAAAGCAAAATATTAGAGAACTACAGTAGAGAACATGAGCGATTCCATGATTTCATTAAAATCCATGTTTGAAGAAAATAAAAAGGAGGCTTCTGGTTCACTTTTCTTAACTAACAATTTGAGTGACAAAGCAGCCCTGTAAGCATTCTACCACACTAAATAAATTGACATAAATGTCATAGCTCATGCTTCACTCAGCCTAAGACATAAGCATTTTATGAGAAAAACAAAAAGAACTATAAAAATTACTAGGTTACATTAGCATTTTTTTCATTTTAGGTGCATTATTCTGTAATACTATATTCAATCACTAATAACATCCCTATGTAATTGCTAAAAATGTACTGCTTATTTTTAAATTTTTACATGCTTTGTTTTATTGCCAGCACCTTCCCTCCCAAACTATTAAAAAGGCATTTCACACAAATACTTGCAGTAAGAAAAAAAACTTCCAGAAATACACAGTACTACATTTTACAGCTCACAAAATTAACAAAGCAGGCAGTGATAACAAATGATACCCTCTAAAACAAAGACACTGGTACACAGTGTTCTCGGTCTTCACAAGAGCAGAATGATGGCTGTGTGCCCACACAAGCAAGAGGGATGATTAGCTAGATACCCATGGAAGTTTAAATCATGTATCGTAAAACATGAACAGATCCAAAAATCTTTTTACAGCGGGGTCCTGTCTGAATGCATTTAAAAAGAAAAACCTGCTCTTCATGGGCCTGAGTCACTATCAGTTGGTGAGGCAAATAGGAAATAATGTTCAGCTCTTCTAAACAACTAAATACCCAGGGAATTGTGATGAATTGTGTTTACTATCAAATCTGAGAATTAAAAAATGTATTTCTCAAATTCAGCAATGTTCCACGTTTTTATTTATTTATATCATTGGTCACCACAATGGCCCTACTTGAGGAATGTTCTTAATCTTAGTCTGACAAATAGAGAAACTAAGTCTCAATGACTTTCCCAAGTTATACAGACTTGGTGCCAACACAGATTCAAACTTGTTTTTGCTTGACCTGACCCATGCCTTTCTATTACGAGTCCCATGAACTCAATCTTTGTTATTTTTCACATTTAATTTTGTTGTTTTTTATAATTTTGTTGGTATGTTTTGAGTCTTCTCCTGTCTGTTCAATATATCAGTAATAGGAGCATGGAAAAAAACCACACACTTTTTACATACATTCACATGCATATCATATATATATGATAATTCTTTTTTGTTTTTTTTTTTGTTTTTTGGGATTTGTTTTGTTTTGTTTTGTTTTGTCGTCTTTGCAAAATGTAAATATTTTATTTGTCTGTAGCCAGTGTTCTTACCGAAGAAAAACATACTTGGTACTTTGAGGGCGCCTGTCAAGAGTGCTGCAGGTCTGATGGACGGCAGGAGAAGTAATACCAGCCCATTTCCCTCTTTCTTTTTTCATTTTTTATTATGAATAAAGTCATATTTTCTATCCGTGTATATCCTTATGCAAGATCTCTTCCCCCTCCCACCCCCTCCGGTCACTCTTAATTTATAACATATATGTTATCAAAAGGCATCCATGTTATGAGAATGTTCCACACATAAAAGAGTTTTTGCTTTACTACAAGAAAAAACACATAAGGAATTCTGCTTAATTATTAATTGTCCTCTCACAATAGCTGAAAATATAATCTGGAGGAAAGAAAAGAAGGCAATGTACTGATCTAGTAGCAAGTTAATCTGCTTGATGACTGCAAGAAGCCATCTATTCATCCATTTTATACATGAGAAATATAAAGCTAGGGGATTGCTATCACCAGGCTCAGAATCCTCAGTGCTCTTTCGTGAAAATGCTTCTACTTCTCTTATATAGTGTTACCTTGCCTTTAGTCCATGTTTGACCTCAATGTCTCCGTCTCTGTCTCTGTCTCCCCCCCGCCCCCCCCACATAGTCTTTGAAATACTTAACACATTTTGTGATTAACTTCAACGTATATCTCCACCTCTCCAAACTTCTCTGATTTCTCTTCTTGGTATCTTCTATTGATGACTGTGGCCAGGTACTTGTCGCAGATGACATATTCATCCATTCGGCTTTCAGCTTAGGTAAATCTATAGTTTAAACTGGCCCTTGAATAGTGTTTGAAGTTGAAATAAAAAAGTCAAAGAGGATGATGAGGAGTATATGAGGAAAATGGGTAAAAATGAAGTATTGGGGATATTAAGAACAACCAATAACCCGCACCATACACAACTGTCATCATTTTAAGAAATATTTAGTTGAGAATAAAGTGAGAAATGGAACATTCTCCTAAAACTGAGTTGTTTATCAAATGTGTTCAACTCTGAGATTATGAACTGGTATTTACATATGAGGTGATAGCTGTGCCAACCTTAATAGAAAAACATCAAATTAATCATTAGACTGTGCTATCTAAATCAATAGAAAGTTAATTGAGATACATTTTCAACTAACAAGAATGACGAACCAGATAAAAACACAATTGAGGCAATCCTAAAGACAATAAATGTTTACAATCCATCCTATTGATGAATTACATGAAGATGTACCATATGTTATAATGAATTTGCCTATCTGGAATTAGTGTTATTTCCCCAAGTTAAATGTAAGTTTCATCCTAAGCTATACTGATACAGAATCACTGTCAGCAAGCAAAGCTGAAGGTTGAAAACATGACCCAGCCATTCCACAGTTCACTTTCTCAAGGATGAGGTCTGTCTTCTCTGTCTGCTTCAAAGATGCTCTTTTCAACATGCTCTTGGTGGGAACAAGTTTCCAAAGTCTATAATCTCATCAAAGGAAGCCAAGAGGCAGAGGCTTTCTCCACAGGGGCATCCAATCAGCAAGGTGGCTTTTCTCTTCTTCCTGTCCCCTTCTTTGTTCTTCGGAGGACCTAATTCTCTGCTTTTGAACCATCCTAAACCTTCTTAACCCTCCATCAGGTTTGAGGAAGTGATGTCTCTCTGAGATTCTTTCTTTTAAACTCACCCTTTTGAACCAAAGGGTCTTAGCTCAAGATGTGAACAGCCTGGCATTTGGCATATTTGTAGTCTTCGGTAATAGTCTGAAATGGGTCTTGATAGTGAGGCATCAAAAATAATTATCTTCATTCAGCCACTTTTACTTCAGGTCTGTCAAATAGTACCAAACACAAGGTCAAATGATTCCCTCAGCATGCATCCAGTCTTTAGGACCAGAGTCCTATAGAGTAGGTTGTATCTAAACGTAATCTAAATGATTAAAAACACAAACTATCCTTTTTAGAAATGAATCCTGTGACAAACCCCCTAGGCATTTAAGCAGGTTTATTAGAAAGATAACTATGAACCAAAAAGATAGGCCCATCAACTCTTGTTTTATTTTTCCTTACATTACAAGGCATAGCAATTTTGTCTTCCCTGTTTCTTATCTTTTCAGTCATTCACAGAAGGGACTAGAAATATTCTTCTGTTTAAAAAATTGGAAAGCCGGCCACCGGGACCTGTGCTCTCTGCGACGTCCCAGCGCACTCTGGAGCAGGGGCAGCTGAACTCTGCACCTGGCCACACCCGCAGCTCCTGCTGCTCAGGGAATCTACTAGGAGCCCTACTGCGACCCTGAACTGAGTGAACTAAGCAAACCAACTGCAGGGGTCTCTGAGGGGCGGATTCGAACCCTGACCAGAGGTGAGGAGGGCTCGGCGGGCCTCAGCGCCT